>PVLD010023409.1:0-27417 GCA_004027595.1 Dinomys branickii | reverse complement strand
CTTCTGTTGTTGAGAGGATCAACTGTCTGACTAAATTTGCATGTCTGTATATGGGTCCATACATCTACAATTCGAAGATATCAATGGATAAAGCAACAACTACTGTTGAGACCATATCACCTTGTCTATAGATTAGTTGTGATTGTACTATTTTCTATGATAATGGGTGTCTGTTTGTCAATATGTCTTTGTACTTTTACGTTTCTAAAATTAAAAAAAAAAAAAAAAAAAACCAACCTGTAACAGTAGCCACGAATGCTAGGGACTCAGGGAAGTTTCAACAGAAAGAAACTGGGCTTGTGAAAGGAAAACCCTGACATCTAATGAATCATTCCTTTTTTCTTTGGATTCATGCTTTATCCTCAGCAAAACTGACATAAAATCATCATTTACATCTGTGTAGTAGTTTATGCATTCCAAACTTGCTCTGGTCATTCCCAGTCCACCCTGCATGAGAATATCATCTGTGGAATATTCAAAAGCATGTCGGTATCTGGGACCCACCCACAGGGAATCTGTCACCACTGGCCTACAGTGAGGCCTGGGTACACTGTAAAAGCTCTGCTTGTGATTGGAAAAAGGAAACCACTGTTTTAAGGAAAAGCTGCAATCGGGACTCTCGGCATCTGAAACTTTCCTTCTGTGTACTAACTGTGTGATGATACAAAAGGTTTATCAGGTCTTTGAGTCTCAGAGTCCTCATTTAGTAAGTAAAGTCAATGCCAAAAGTGACTTTCTGCATGTTTTTGAAGATTAGATTTAAAAAGTTTGTGAAAACTGCACATTATTGGCATGTTAACTTCTATTATATGTGATTACATTTGTCTCTGTCAATTGTTATTTCATGAACAAGGAAGGAAGACTGGTCTTCCATCAGACTAGAGTTTTTGAAAAAGAAGAATGGTTCTGATTGGATAATCTGGGGGTAAGGTGCAGGCCTCTGAGTTTCAAAAATGCCACCCAGACGAACCTAGCATGTAGCAAGGTCTGGCACCTCTTGGTGAAATGATCTGTATAAATGTCACACAGCTAACTAAGTGAAAAACAAGGACACAACTCTTGAACTTTTTGTAAGTTTTGTCTGCTATGAACATGTTCAACTTTTCTTTTGTGCCCATAATTCTTTTCACAATATTACACATTACTCATGAAGTATAATAACAAAGATAGAATGTATTTTGAATTTAGAAACATTATATAATCATAATGTGCTTTGATTATTAAATGTTAAAATAATGACTTCCATCATATTATTGCTAACTCATATGATTTGCGCTCTTTTTAGTAAGTAAAGGGTGAAGCTGCGTAGGTAACATAAGCTATGTTTTAAGAGTACATGAACCAAGCATAAATTAAACAATGTGACACCAAGGCTGTGGGAATGTAAGCAAGCAACAAATGAAAGGTTTAAGTGAAATCAAAACAGAGCGATGCCCTATTACCTACTGTTACACTGTCTTGAACATGCCGACTTAATGTGGCATCTTGAAGGAAGAGAACAGAATAAAGACAGAGAAACGTAAGTAGAGAAATGAAGATCACTGTAGTGTGATCGTGACCAGGCCATTCATTATTTCTCTTTTAGCCTGGAAGCAATTTCATACTTATGGAAGATGTGACCTTTAAATGTTACTTAGTTGCAAAAAGACAAATATTCCAGAAGCCGAGTGTTAGCTGGAAGAGTCATCTGTCCTTTTCTTGAATTGGAGGCTACTGCAAGGAAGACGCAAACCATAGCCGAGCAAACGTGTTACTTATTCTTTACATTTCCAGACTTCGGGGTAAGTGCTCTTGACAGCTCCTTGATTTCTTTAACACAGCAAATCTTTAATCAGGCTAGATATGTTAAAATGTGATTTTTACAGTGCAATGACCTGAGTTGAGTACTTGAGTTGAAATGTGTATTTTTTTTCCCCTCAAAAGCTGACTTGTAGGGAAAAAAAATCAGATATTCTATGATATACTTTGCCTTAGTGACAAGATGTTTTGGGGGAAATCATCCAAGCTTGAAATAAAATCTTTATTGCAAGTAATTCTACATTCATGCCAGTCAGATACATTGTCGGATTAGACCAGATATCCCAGGGGAAAACTACGGTATATGCACCAGGCACAGTTGATTATTTGGAACTCCTGTCAGTTCTTAACTTCCTGACAATGGCTGAAGCATTCATAGCTGCTACAACTCTGTTTTCATCTTTATTTTGAGAGAAAGTTAATACACTTTACCTTAACTATGCCAAATGTACTGGAAAATAACCCAATAGTAAGATACATGGCACCTACCAAGCAATATCTGTGGAGAGAGCATTTAGCTGTGCACTTTAAGGAGACAAATACAAGTAGCAAATGACTGAAAGACATTATGATTATTTTTTCTAGTTGAACTTTAAAATTTTCTTGGCAAAACCTTGAGTGTACCACCTTAAATCCAGTGTGTATACATAATCATGGGTCACATAAGTGACTTTCATTGCAAATTCCCTTCAAATGCAAGGGAAGTCTCTTTTTTTTTCCTATTCAGATAATTCAGTTATCAATGTTATTAGATATTAAAAAGAAAGACACAGGTGTGCAAGGTGACATTTGTTTCCACATAGATAATCACAACAGCTTAGATGTCATTTTTGAAAAGCTCATAGAATTGCTTTTGTGGGCATAATTAGCACTATGATCAAATAAGAGAGAAAAAGGAATAAATTCAAATTTGGAATTTTAGTCTGATTCATTGTGAAGATAATTCAGTGTTGTAGTTGGAGCGGAAAGGAAAAGATATTTCCTCCAATAAATACTTGATAATAACCATATTTGTTGGGAAATGTGCTACTTAATCTCATACCTCTCATCATTTGAAAGCGTATTATAAGATCGATGTCATGGCACCAAAGACAGAAGCAAGAAAATAAAGTGGGCTGTGGCTCTCCTCAAGCATAGTCCGCCATCCAAGGAAGTCTCAAGGAGGGAAGCAACCATGTTTGGAGAAATATGTTTTCCTACTTGAGAAATGTGTTGTTAAATTCTTCATATATGTAAAATTTAAGTTTAAGAAACATTATTTTTAAGTAAGAAAAGATCATGGACATCCTTCCCTAGCTGAATGGATAAGCACATGTGGTATAATCACACAATGCAGTAGCGTCTGACACAAAAAGGAATGAACTATCAAACCGTGAAACATCATGGAGGAATCTTAAATGGATATAGTCTTTAAGGGAAAGGGACGAACCTATTTCAGTGACCTGCTATTCTGGAAAAAGCAAAGCTGAGGAGACAGGAAAAGAGCAGTGATTGTCAAGGATTTCAGGAGTTGGGGATGAACATATACAGCACAGGGACTTCTAGGTGTGGAGAAACTATTCTGTATGACACTGTTGTGACGCTTATATGCCACTGTGTTAAAGATCCATAGACTGCACATCACACAAAAACTGCACCCTGACATAAGCTATGGGCTTTAGATAATAATATCTTGGTGTTGGTTCTCCTGCTACAGCAAATATCCGACCCGGGTGCAGAATGTTGGTGATAGGGGATGCTGTGTGTATGTGCTTGGGGGGAACCTCTGAGAGTTCATGGAGACTCTTTGCACGTTATGCTCAGTTTCTTTGGAAATCTACATCTGTCCTTAAGACTTAAATCTGTTCTATCAATATTTAAAAGTTAAAAAAGATTGCAATGAAAGCAGATTGTAATCCATTAGGGGTCCAGAGGTCCACTGACCTGCTGATAGTTTCGACAGTCCCAGACGTGTGAATGATTCTGCACTTACACCACTGCTCTTTGCATCACCGCACCTGTGCCATTCACTATACTCAAACTCACATTTACGTGGGTCTCTGCCAGGAAACCTTTACGAGTCGTATTCCGATGACTTTGTTACTTGCTTTCTTGGCATTTAAACATTCAGATTCTATTGCATTTTTGTTGATATGTTTTATTTTTATCTCTAAGTTATTTCATGAACATATGTTTTATCTCTCTCAATTAAATTACAAAATCTTTGAGAAGAGGTGGTATATTACCTACAGATTTATCTCAATTTTTGTTTGCAGTAGAAGGCTTAAACATTCTATACCTATTATTAATACAATTTTAAAATTTTATGTTATGTGTGACTGACAAGTTAAGCTCTTCCTCATCTGCATGACTTTTTGCTCCAGAAGAAAACAATTGCAAAGGATCAAATATGTTTGTATCTTCAGTCTGAAGAAAGCTGGCCACAAGTATTCTTCTTTGTTTTCCCTTAAATTCAGGAGGAAAAAACCAGTCTCACTCAGGGAAGATAGATTCCCTCTCTGTGCCACTTTTTCTAACTTTTCTACTTTTTTCTCCGTTTTACTTTTTTTGAAAAAAACACAGAAAGTAGAGAATATAATTTAGAAATACAACACTGAAATGTAACAGAGGGATTTTTTTTTTGAGGAATAGGGAATGTAGTAAGTGTAAAATATGAATTTTGGATGATCCATTTTTCAAGTGTGAATTTACTTTAGGTTATGGTGTCAAAAATAGAATTCAGGAATCATGAAGATTCTTTCATTTTCTTTCCTCTTTTCTTTCTTTCTTTCTTTCTTTCTTTCTTTCTTTCTTTCTTTCTTTCTTTCTTTCAAACATTGTTTTCATAAGTCCTTTTTCCTTACAGAAAACATAATCCAAAGGAGAATCTATGTGATGTGAGATACGAGGTTGGATGGTCTCATAATCCAGATGAGAACACATAAAGTGAAGAGAGTATCTAAATAATCCATCTCACAGACCCTTGGAATTGTGCAGTGACCCATAAGACCAAGTGACCTAGAATACCATAGAACTTGGAGAAAAGCAGCGAGTCCACGAGGCTTGAGCCTCGTTACTGCACATGACTGGAATGCAAGATCAACTGGACAAGGAAAGAAAACTTTTTTGGTCTCCTGCTCCAACTTTTACCTCGTGTACTACTCAGCCTTCTGGAGACTCAGTTTCCTTATTTGGAATGCCAGACAGTTGGGCTGGAAGATAGTTTCCTTATGTCAGAATACAATTTTTGCAAAGTTTCAACTCTTCTGACTTGACATAATTGGTAATAAAGATTGACAGCAAAATCATCAATTGCCAAAAAAGTGAAATCTGAAATGTAAGGGGTTTGTAGTACTATCCTGCATACATATGTGTGTATATTTTAAATATATGTTCATGCATACTTTCCATATTGTGGAAAGTATGTGTGTATACATCTCTACTATAATCTATGTACCTATTTATTAAAATGAAAGAATCAGAACACCAGACAATAGGGATTTGAAAGAAAAATGCATGAACCCCCAATCTTTTGGACAAAAAGCAGTGTGTATGAAGTCTGCATATTATTTTCATAGCACCTATGAAAGAACAGTGGTACTGGGTGGAGAGAGTCACGCTAGCCAGGGGATAATATGCAGGTGCACTGTGCTGGGGGGTGATGGCTGCTTGCCCAGTGCAATAGGACCCTGAAGTTGAAGTAATGCTGTGAGAGGTGACACAATCAATCAATACCATGTACATGGGCTTGGAAATAGACGATGGTGGCATGTGTGCCAGGAACGTGCCCTTCAGTGGATGAGAAATTTTGAAAGGAACATGGAACTGCAAAAGAAACCTGGATACATCTGCAGAAGTAATAGGAGGTATTCTTGGATGAGAGGGAGTCTGGCAACCTGATACAAATTGGTCGTGGATTTTGAAGTACATTGCTTTTAAGTGAGAACAGAAAGAAGGTAAAATTATAGACAGATAAAGGTATAAAAGTAGACAAATAGAGACTTTAAGAAGGTACTAGAAGTGATTTACAGAGGTAAACATTTGAAACAGGTTTTAGAGTGTCTATACAAATGAGGAAGTCTCAGGGATCCTTTCAGACTAGCACATTAGAACTGCTTCATTTTTAGCTAAAGCAACTTTATAGTCTTCACAATATGTATTTTTCAAACCTGGTTTCCAGTAGATGTACATTTCCTTCTTCCCTGTATTTTCTTTACTTAGTATTTACCAAAATCTTAGGACTTTCTATTGTGGAATATGCATACTAAAGAGGCAATCACTGCAGAGACAAATATAGTATGTCAGTGGTGAAAAAGATTTACCAGTGTCTCTGTTAAGTGATCATTTTATCACAATAATGATTCTAGGGATAAGAGAGACGTACAAGCTGCTGAATCAGAGAGGGCCCATGGAAGTGCTTTGTTTTGCCTTTGTGCTTGTGTGAGGTGCCCCATTGCAAAGCCTTATCTAGGAGGATTACTAATATCACAACACTCTTGATTTAGTGTCCCTCCGTTAGGTTAAACAGCTAGATTCATTTCAACTGGATACAACATCTCTTGTTGAATCTGAATTCTTTCCCTGCAATGAACACAAACTCACACTCATTGTTACTTATGGAGCTTTGCTTTATGGATGAAGTGTTTCTCAGCCAAGGAGCAGTGGTCACCCAGCTGATGACCATAAGGAAATGCAAACACTGTCAGTAGAATAACATCCTGAGCGAGTGTTTATGTTGGATTCATATACAACACAGAACTGCTCCTGACTAAGGAGAAAAAGTGGTCTCCCCGAACCTCTCCTTTTGTATGATTTTTTGCCACCATGTGTTGAGCAAGATTTTTTCACAGCCTAAGACCCACCCTAGAGTTAAGTTCTGTTTGTTTGCAAACTGGATTTCTTCCTTTTAGCTTTCCAGGGGACATTATGATGTATCAAATAGCTGTGAGTTACTGTAAATATATTTGTAATGTGATGGCTGATGCATTTCCAGGGGTGGTTAATTCATGTACAGAGTATCTTAAATAATCAAATAATCTGGATAATTTGCTAGTTTTAAAGGTGTTTTATAGATGTTTTACTTGTATTTCTTTCTAAATCTACTAGTTCATAATATTTTTGTTTTTGAGTCAGCATCTTATTATATAGCCCAGGCTGGTCTCGACCTCATGTTGATCTTCCTGCTTCAGCCTCCTGAATGCTGGGAATTTAGGCATGTGCCACCACATCTAGAATCAAAATACTGTTCATAAAGCTTTTTTCTTCTTGCCACATGAAAGAGAACATCTCAACTTTCCTAAGAACTTTATTTCCTTTATGCTTCTAGCTCCAACTTTCCTTGTCTTAGATTTGGTTTAACCTACCATCTAGCATTTTCTCCTCAGTTGGCTGAAACAATGTTTACTGGAATTTTCCTAACTTGATTTCCATTTGATATGTTCAACACCAAGTCAGATCTGGCAAACTACTGGGACCGGAGCAGTCACGGGAGCACTAGGAGAGAGAGGAAGCCAGAGGAGTGACAAAATCTAGCGCAGCCCAGAGCTTGGTCCTCTGGACAGAGGGGCTGGTACTGAGGAGATTATGAGGAACTCAGAAGCACATCTGTCCAAGTACTTCAAGAAAGGGCACACGTATCTAGGCCAATATGGCCTTGCAGGCAGGGGCTTATGCACCCATGAAATAGGTAACGTGCTTCTCGGTAAGGGTGTCTGCCTCTAGATTTCTATATTGCAAGGGCTTTGTGGGGAGCCACTTTCTACCTCGCAACGTAGTTAACATGTGTTCAGTCCTTGCTTTATCTAAAATGTGTTATCTTATTTTTCTTGACAACACGTTGATGAGAGAGTTACAATTATTCTTCCTATTTTAAGGATGGGCAGCTTGAGGCTTAGGGAGGCTGGCTGGTGTCAACTGAAATGGTTATGCCAGCACTTACTGTCATGTGCCCTGGGCCTAGAAACTGAAATATTCTTATGGTGCTCTTTCTTGTTCTCCGTGTAGCTTCTTCGTGTCTCTGCTATGCTCCTCCCTCAGCTTCTGGTTTCTTTGGTTCTCAGTCAGATGTCCCTTGTCTCTGTCCCCAGAACTCCCAGCCAGCTCCTCTTCCTCCTTTGCCCAGTCCCAGCTCACTCAGCCCTGGCCTGGGTCAGAGCCCAGGCCCCTTGCTTTCTTGGCAGGAGAATAAAGACAGCTGGCAGTAAGAAAGTCTAGGAAGGAGAGTATGAGCACAGTCGTGGTTACGGCTTTGCCGTTGGAAAGCTCCCGTCAGGGAGAAGCACTGGCTTCCCACACTTGCTGCTCGGACAGATGTTTTCAATTATCATCACTGACAAGCCTCCAGGCCAGGTTCCTTTCTGATTGGCTGTCACTGGGCTCAGAAGGGACGAGAGGAAACTGAGGCTAGGACGCGGGACACCTCAGCTATCGCTTTAATCATGTTTCTCTGGTTGAGCTGGACAGTTCATCCAGAGCTGGAATCCTTTTATAAACACAGACTCAATCTCCTTTTCAACCTTTCTTTCATTCTGGCTTCAATTTTTCTGCCCATAGCTCTTCTGACATTATAAGAGAGTGAGACATTTGTCATTTCTTTAGCAATTATTTCCTTTTGTTGTTCTTCCAGAGTTTCGGGTACATACCAGAATATAGTAGGAGTTCTAACTTAGGGAAATTTATGTTAATGTTATTAGAATTCTAGACTTGCCCTTGCTTAATCATCAGCAAAACTGACCTGGGCCTGACCTGGGAAGGCTAGTATCATCCGACATACTCATCTGCAGTAACCCTACCTGAGGCCACAGCCCCTTCTGTGTCAGTCTTCACCAACACAGGGTCTGCTTGGAGCGATTTGACACTTCCTTCTTATGTCGCACTGTTTGACTGTGGTGTACTTTCTGTCTCAGTTACTTTCGCATTGCTGAGACCCAACAGCTATCACCCACAGCCTAAGGAGAAAAGGTTTATTTTGCTTGTAGTTTGTAGGTTTTAGTTCATAGCTGTTTGGCTCCAAGCCAGGCTTCTGTGGCAGAGGGGCACTGCAGAGAAGAAACAGCTCAGGGCAAGGCAGGCAGGAGGCAGTGAATAATCATGGGAAAGGAGGAGGAGAGGAGAGGTTCATCTCTATATCCTATCAGGCCACACCCACAGTGACCCACCTCTCCTCACCTGGCTGTGCCTCCTAACAGCACAGCTAAGTATCAACCCATCAAAGCACTAATCCAGTGATGGACGTTACACACCTCTGATCCAGCCATTGCCTAAAGGTCCCACCTATGAGCACATGAGGCTTTGGAGGGACTTCTACGTAGAACCCACAATACCTTCCTAGGTAATGACCACTTCTGCCATAATTACCCTACTTTCCGTTCTTTACCATCTCTGATGTGTCCTGAAGAGGATATGACCCCGTGGGAAATCTGAGAGAGCATTTGCACGGTCAGTAATAATAACGGGCTGTAGATGTGGTTACAAGAGGCCTCCGTGACAGCTCTCTCCCCTAGTTACCCGCCTTTTCTCGGGGTCAGTTAGATTTGGGACTGCTCAGCCCCTGTTGCTGCTCTCTTCCTGCTTCTGTAAATTAGAGGAGAAAATTAGATTGTCAGGTGGATTAAAGCTTCCTGAGTTCATTTTTATTTCCCAGTCTTTGTGTCATATATCTGGCTAGCAAAAAATGTATTCAAGATGCTCCAGTGTTTCTGCGCATTAGCTTTCTGTTGTTTTGATGTCCTGAAATTCAGTTTGTGTGTGGTCCTTGTTGCTTAAGTCTCCACACCGCCTGGTCTCTGCTGCCATTTTAAACACAACAGCAGCAGACATGCAAACTGCCACATGCATTTGGTAAGACAGATCAAATCCGTAGTCTTAGTTCTGAAAGGTTCAAGTCTCCATTTTAATTTCTGAAACATGTCTCCCTGACTTTCAGTCTAAACTCTTCATTTTAAGCTTAAGGATAAAATATAGGATGTTAATTCATCTTTTTCAAAAAAGGCACATGAGGGTTAAAACATATGCTTCCTTCTTCACTCAGGAAAAAAAAATCATTCCAACCTTTCTGGGGGGATCACATATAGCTCTAAAACAGCTGAAGCTAAAAACATCGAAGTTGGCATGGCTTCGGTTATCATTGCATCAGGAAGATCAAGCCAAGTTTTTGAAGAAAATGGTTGAGCATTTTAAAAATAAAAGAAATTAAAATGCTCTCTTTGAGCATGCTTAGTAGGAGATTCTAAAATACTTCCTTTAGGTCACCTTTCTTTTGCTCAAATCTTTGGAAATATTTCAACAAAAGCTCCTTCGGGGGACCTTATGAATACTGTTCCTTAATGCCCTGGCCAGAGTCGAAGTGTCTGCTAAATGCCAAGGCGGGCACACACTACTGGTCAATGCCGGTGAGGTACTCTTGTACTTTTCTGTCTTTGTCACTGGTTCATTGATTTTAGGTGGGACAAATAGAGAGAAGGGAATGAGAAACAGGGTACTGAAGCAATTTCACAATAATATGATAGGTTGAATGTGACTGTTAAGTTCTTGCCTGTGGTTTTCCCCCCAGTTATCCACAGCTTAATATTTTTAAAAAATGGTTAGGGTGAGTTCAGTATTTGCAAAATAACAGGCACTTTAAAGTAATGCTGAAGCAGAAAAATATTTCCCTTAAACTGGAAACTAAGTAGGCCATGTTTATCATTTTCTGAGAGGATTTCATTTTCTTTTAAGGCCCTAAATTCCTTGTGTGTTACTGACAGTTTGGGGACCCACATTTATCTCGGAAGAAGACAGTAAACTGCCCCCGCTTTACCTGGGACTGGATCGACTGACAGACCTGGAGGATCATCAACATTACACTTGTTATTGCCCACCCTCCCCTCTTTCAAGATGTAAATTTCTCAAATGGCATCAACAGCCTGGTGAGAATATTGCTTCTTACGGCTGAGCATTTTTACTAGTTTCCACAGTGCAGTTTCAGGAATTTCTTTATGGAGTTTTCAGTGAACTCTTCCAGTAGCATTTTTCAATTGAAGAAATATTTTGCATGTATAATGGCTCAAGGGAATTGCCTTGCTGCTGAGATTACATCTCTACCTGTCATGGGAAGTCAAGAGGTAGATTTTGACATGCTTGTGCAGCCAGACAGTAGTAGCCAAGAGGGTGCACACACACAGGGACAGCCCAGTAGCCTGTCTGTAAATCAATTTAGATATATTAACCCATACTGGAAATAAGCAGAGATACAATTTGCCCAATTTATAGATTCAAGAATACTGGAGGAAAATTCTATTTTAATAGCAGAGAGCAAAATTCCACTTCAGGGAAAAATCATGTTTTTCTCTTTTGCTTAGCAAAACATTTTGATGGGACATTTTTGTTTTAAAACATTAATCCTTAGAACACAGCCTGAAAGGGAACCCAATTCTCTGGACAGACCACACAAAAGGACTTCTGACAATTGTGTGCAAAAAGGGAGATTATGAAATTAGAGAGTTTGGGCAGAGGGGCGTGGTGAGAAGTCAAAGGCTAAGAGGAAAGAAGGGAGGGGGAGCATGAGCAAGGGCCACTTTGGTAATAGGGACGCCAATTCTCTAAGCTTATACCTTCAATATCTATTAAACGGAAGTGATATGATCCCTGCATCTCCCATGAATCTTTGGTAAAATTCTAGCGAAGCTATAGTCTGGAGTGAGCTTCTGGAAAGCAACACGAAGCTGTCAAGACAAGGGGCACTGGCAAGTGGTAAGTGTGCATGTGTTGAGAGTTTGGCAGAAATCAGGCCAGAAACAACCTGACAAAATGTATACTTTTTCTGATAACCTTAGAGATGCTGAATTTCTGATTGCATGAAATCCAGAGGGTTGGACAGATCTTATTTTAATTTTAAGCGGAATCATGATTTGAACTGACAAAGGACATTTCCCAGGGTTCTTCATACCATTCTTGCCTGCCTCACATGAAAAGCTGATGGATCTTGCCAGCTCCTTGGTTATAAGATGCAAAAAGACTGTGCTGTTTGTGGACAGTTTTCCTGAGTGGCCCTTTTGTTTGTGCTCTTGATTCTTGCTTCTGCCTTTCATTTGCCCTGGAGGACCAGAGTCTAGCTCTGTCCCCCAGCTGGGTAGCTGGAGAGCTTGACGCTCTCATCCAATTTCTGCCAGCTTCTCTGAAGGTGCCACGGTCTCCTGCTCTTAGGCCTGAGCCCTTTTACTAGTTTCTACAGTGCAATATCAAGATTTCTCCCAAACGTACTTAAATTGCTACCATTGCCTGTCCCCAGACACAGGTTAGAGAGCCTTCTAAGATCATCAGCGTATGGTGGATTTTCCTATCTTAATCGCACGCACCAATCGTCTCTGTTTAAAAACCTTTAGTGGCTTTCCATTGTTCAGCTCCTTAGTAGGACACTTGATTCCTCTGATAACCTGGCTCCAGCCTCTCTTTAAAGTGATCTTCTTTCAAAGATCTTCATGATTATGCACCAAAATAGCCCTTTTTTTCTCCTAAAGATTAGACTTGACTATGTTTCTGTTACAACTGTTTGCAACAGGGCTGGAGATTTCAATCAAATAATGGACCCAACCAGAGTGTCTTTCCTGGCGTTTAAACATAGTGTTATGATGTTCTAGTCCATCTTATTGCTATTGAATGTAAGTCATTTACAAAGCAGAGCATGTTATTTGCATTGTGTAATTAATATAACTCATGGATTAGGAAAAAAAATGCCTTTGTTGTTAGATCTATTTTTCATCAAAAGTAATTATTAATCTTTAAATTGTTGTTTACACCAAAATGCTTGACACTAGTGATTCCGTAGAATGAATTTCACACACATAGTTTGATTTTCATAATGCTTAAACATAAGGCTGCAAGTTGCAGAAGCCTAAGGAATCAGTCTGGCTCAAGTCACCTAGTGATCCATCCTGTTCAGGGTTGGTGTCTGCTGAGAAAGTCAGTGGTTGCTGGGAAAATCCCAAGCTTCTTATACAAAATTGAAAATATAGGTTAGGTTCTTAAATGACCTCCCAGGCCACCTAGTGAAGAACATTCCTTCTGAATTTGACCAATTCTAAATGATAGTTTTTCGTCTACTCTGATCATAAAATTGTAACTTTTTGAGGCACATAGTCAGCTATATCTAACACTCTTCTCAGCAGAAGTATGTGTTTCCAGTAAGAACTTTCTTAGATTTTAGCAGCTAATGAGTGATGTATTACTTAAAACAACACAAAATCATTAATCATTAAGCCATTAAATGCAGGTCTAAAAACTATATGGCACCAATGTTTTCCATTTCTGTGTTGCTTTGATTCTAAGAATTGCAATGCAGTGAACATACAGGTTTCAAAAATGTTATGAGATCACCAGGAATACCAAAATAATGGTCCTTTGATTTCATGCATTGGCTAGTTGCAAGGCCAGAAGTTATTCAACAAACATGTTTTAGCCCTCTTTTAGGGTCTAGCCAATAAATAAAATCATTTCCATTTGTGAAACAAATTTCTATCATTTTCTTTCCAGGAATGAATATATATCCTGTTACTTTAGATTGAGGGCAGCGTAAAATATTCATTTTCTATGTTCTACCATTTTCACATGGCTCCTTTGCCCAGCACATGATTATGACTGTGATGCAAAATAACAAAACTGGTCCTGGAAGCATGTTAGAAATCCTGGTCATGGTGTTTTGTGTTTTGAACGTATCAGGTGTAGGATACTATTTTAAAAAATACATGTAAATATGTCAAATTTGAGGAAAACCTTCAAGAGCTAGGGTGTTCAGATGGAGGAAGAGAATGCAGAAGACTACTGTCCTCCTGCAGAAGTTCTCTTGGCTGGCTTCCGCTTGCCCAGCTCTCCATTTCCTCTGTAAAATACACTGGCCAATGCCCACAGCACAGTCAATGTTCCTGGCTGGTTAATAACTCTCAACCGTGCACATCTGTTCCCACTAGAGGGAAGTCCCAGGAGAGAGCCTCAAACAAGTTTATGCCAGTTGTACTTATTATTGTAATTATGTAATTTAATTAAATATTATGTAAACTGATGAAATATGAGAGCAAAAGGAAGAGAGTTGCTTTGGGAACACTTTCATTGGAGAGAAGATAAATTCTACTGAATCTAAAATTACTGAAGAATTTTGAAAGTCTGGCTGAACTCTTGAAAGTTTTTTTCCAAATCTATAATAATAGATAATTCTTATGTGCTTTAATTCTGCTATCTTTCAATCCAGTCGTTCATTATATTTCACATGACGATAGCTGCCAGTTATCATTTCCTGAGCACTTATTATGTGCCAAGCACTATGTAAAATGATTTCTTTGTATTATCTGTTTTGATAAATATAGTAATGACTTAATTTTTGAAAAATTATATCATATACTTGGCTCTACCCTGAACACATCATATGTACTCACTTAATTCTCATAATACACTTAGTTTTAGGTATGGAAACTGAAGCTCAGAAGGAATGACAACTTTGTGTATACTCACAATTAATAAATGAAAGGTCTGAGGTTGGAACTCAGCTCCATAGTATTCTGAAAGCCTCAACTCTTCCTACTACACTAGAGTGCCTCAGTGTCTGGGTCTTTTCTGGACCCCTATATTAATTGTTATAATATTAGCATATAATTCAGTGCTTGTACCACCGCAGTTACTCATCAGTGTTACGTAGACAAAAAACTGCACAGATATATAGATATCAGATATTATTTCAATTTTCTTGAGCAGACATAGCATCAATTTGCTAGAAAATGGGAAAGGAAGGGCAACGTGTCATAATTATAAACACCAGTGCTCCCTCCTACAAATTCGCCTTCACTTGCAGTACTTCCATACCTTAAACTATTATTACCACCAGAGATAGGGTAGTTTGATGGAGAAAAAGATTGTAGTTATCATTGACAAATGTGGACGAATGTTTTAGTGTTGTTGGTTGTTTGGTTGGTTTGTTTGCCTTCCTGTCATGATTTCTTCTTCCTTTTAATAAGATGACTTTTGACAGAAAGTGGCTTGCTACTCCCAGTCTCTGTGTTTGAGTGAAGTTTACTCGGGGTGGCCTGTGTTCCCAGCCTGGCTGATGAGTCAGGCATTCCTCTGCCATAGAGGCTGGATAAGGAACGAACAAGGGATAAACACGAGACCCAGCCAGGCCAGGGAGAATGACTCCTGAGAGTTTTCTATTCCCACAGCAAAGGAGAAACTTACATGCTTGTGAGGTTACTAACCTGATCTGATACAATCCTGGTGCTGCCATTTGCTTCCCTGAAAAACGATTTTAAAGTCAAAACAAAGTTAAGACAGAGGCAAGTAGAATTCAGAGATGGGAAGAGGCAAATTCCTGGCAATACCCTTTGGCAACTGAATCACATTATGCCCAAAGTCACGCCTAATCATGGAATGTGTAGTTATGGAATCCAATAAATTCTCTATTTTTTGCCTAGATAGTTTAAGTTGGGCTTTTGTAACTTCGCCCAAATGTTGTCCATCTGAAGTATCTATAGAAGTCTAACATACGTTTTCATACTGTACATATTGGGATGGGATGGATCAATCCAGACCATACGTGTAAATATTCAGTAGAGAAAAAATTTTCATCTAAAAGCAAAGCAAAACATATCTGTACATGAAGCTGAATACTATGTCTGCCTCTAATACCGGAGCCCTGGTTAGTATTTGGGGTTTGGCAATCTGCACTATTTTGTTCTTTGAATTAAAGGAAGACTCACTGATGTGCTGAGAAAGGGGTTTGAATAACAGAGGAGATACATAACATTTCAGGATCTCTATTTCTTAGGAGTCTTCCAATAAAGTCAGAATATTCCGGAGGAATACCCCCCATGATGTTTTAAAATGAATTTTTTAAATTCAAGACTTCAAAGCATATTTTCTTACTTGCAAAACACACGTATGCACACAGACACACAGACACACAGACACACACACACATACATGTACATATATACATCCATGCAGAAACAGAAATCCATTCAGGTACAATCTAACTTGTAATCAAGAATGGTTAAAATAGGACCTTTATCACTGGCACAGCATATCCCAAAATGTCTTTGTAAAATAAATCAAATTATATGAGTTAATTGATTCCAGGCAACATCAGCAAATGCAGGTGGAGACTGGATAACAGGATGTTTATTAATGAAGTACTATTAATCAAAATTGACAATACCAATTCCTGTTTGTTGTATTTGAAAGCTACCTGCAGGAGTTATAGATACATTTTATTGAATTTCTAAACACAGTTTTGAAAAGAGGGAAAGCTGGTGGTAGAGTAACACGTGGGGTTTTTAGCTATGGGTTTTGGACCACTGCTATTTAAACAGTGAAAACATACTTCTAAATACATTTTGACAAGCAATACCGAAGATGCCAGTGGTAATTAATTAGCACTTAATTGAGACCACAGAACAACAGGACATAGGAATTGGTACTGTTTGCCATTTCCCCCCTTAGGCTGCATCTCATGAGGGTCAGGAGTTTGGCTGCAAGCTGAAGGTCAGTCAGTAAATGGGGGAATGCATTGACACTGGACATTTCATGATGGATCTCCTTCACCCTTTGCTGCTGCCCCTGGCTATCTCTGGTGAGAAAAGGGCTGTGATTGTTTGAAGGGGAATTGATTGCTCATGCACATCTAAATTGAGGTAGGTGCTGCCTTCCCCTGCCAGACCAGTAGGATATTTCATGAAAAGCTCAACCTCAGATGCCAACAGGAATGTGGGGGTACTCCAGTAAACAGCAGATTAAATTTATGAGGAAGGATCATTAGAATTTACTGACTTTGGAAAGTTACAATTTTTTTGTAAATATAAATCTGGTTAAAAAGAAATTTCTTACGTATGGTAGGATTTTTTTTTGGTATAAACATAGATAAAAAGAAAATCCTTAAAAATATTTTTTCTGAAAAGCATATTAAATATTGTAATGATACTTTGGATTAAATGTTTTGAAGGCTTTGAAAAATTCAGTCTGAGATATTGCACATATTCTTCCAAGTCCTCTGAGGATGTGTACGTACCTCCTATTTTCATAGGTTGGGTCAACACCCATAACAGAGTGGAAAACTCATGCTTCCTAATTCCATAGGCGGAACAAGTAAGAAAATGGAAATCGTTTCTTATAATCTCTGAATAAATTTATGGACAGCTTTGAACTGAGAATGTATGGTATTTTATAACACCCAAGTTGGGAAACAGACTTGCTAGATTTGCCACCATATTTTCTAAAAAATGAAGTAGAGGTAGTTTTTATTTTGGTAGCTTCGAGTTAAAATCAGTAACTGAAGGCACATGTGCATTGATGTAACTGGGAATTGAGGTCTGGGTTCTTGAGTACCGAACCCTCGATCCACACAGATTGCATTATTTTTGAAAGGCCTTCTCTATCCAAAATGGGCTCGGATAAAGTACAAATGTTATGTATACATCTGGAAAAAGACTCTTCAGGGATCTGCTTTATTTGATCACACACATGCCTGCAGTTGAAACAAATCAGATATCTATCCTTTTCAGCATTTCTAGAAAGTGCTTAGCTCTGATTCTTCCAAGACTGGAGAACTTGTCTTAGGGAAGACTCTCCCTGTTGGAGCTGAGGGCAATGAGGATTTGACGAGGAGGGCACTTCCCTCTCCCACCTGGCGCCCTGAGTATGGCTCGCTCTCTGAACAAAATCTGTTCCCATGAACTAAGAGTCACGCCTTTTAATGACACTGGAGAAATCCCAAACAAAGCCTTTCTGGAAGTTGAGACATTCTTGTGACATGACTGGAGTTAGATCAGCACTGCCAGGGTCCTGCCCCCTAAGGAACACAAGTGAGCACGGGGATGAACACAGAAAAGTACTACCTGGTAAGCTCAGAATCCAGGTGGGAAAAAAGTGGTCAGCAGGAGCTTCTCACTATTGTCTTAGTACTGATTTACCCGTAAGCTTTGATAAGGATGTATCTTTCAGTCTTAGTCAGCACTCATCTCTGTGTTTTAAAATATCACTTTGTAAGCCTCATACAGAAGCTAAAAAACATCTTTAAACTAGGGGATGCCTGTACTGTTTAGTGAACTTGTAGCCTTTCATTCTATGAAAATCTTACATCTCTCCCACTGGTTTTTATATTCTTCTGATTTTAATACTGTTTCATTTAAATTACCCCAAGAGTACCAAACGTTTCATTTCTTGCCTAAAACATAACCTCACAGTTGTAGTCTTAGGCTTGGAAAAATGATATGTGTGGCCACCTACCTAAATCTTTTCAGTAAACATTTTGAACTTTTGTTGTAAATCTACTGTAAGCACCAATTTAATTTTGTTAATTTATTTTATTATGAATTAACCTGATTTACACTATATTAAATAAAAGAATACACTGAACTTAAAAATGATTAGTATATAAAAGTTAAAATCCATTTAAAATGAGTAGAAACATAAAGGTGAAGGAGTAAGGATGGCAGAATGTTCTGCTATGAAGATCCACATGTTCACTGTGTCAGCTGTGACTGAGCCAAGGCTTGCTGTCTTCTCTGTGAGATGCGTCACTTACAGATGGATGTGCCAGGAATGACTTCCCTGTTCATTTCTAAGAGTACATTTTTGGAGCGTGGAGGTAGAAGCCTGTAATCTCAGCTACTTGGGAGGCTGAGGCAGGATCGCCCCAGGCAATTTAGCAAGACCTCGTCTCAAACAACAACAACAACAACAACAACAACAAAATTTAAACAGCTGGGCCAGAACTTAGTACTTCCTGGGTTTGATTCCTAGAACTACATAAAAAATAGTTTTGGTTGCCTCGTGGTCTCTATTTAACCATGTCTGTCCAGAGGCATCACCAATTTCTTATTTTTCCTTTACAGATGAGAGGGGTGCACACTCAGGTTCTCTATAGAGCAATTCCTCTTTAGTCAATGACACATTCCAGTACCCCTAGTGGATGCCTGAAACATAGATAAAACCTGATTTTACATAGACCATGCGTTTTCGTCCTATTAGCCCACAATGCTGCCACACAGTACCACAGAGAATCTGTCCTTCTGTGTTGTACATCCTGATGCCTCCTTGACATCATGATCTTGTGTTTGACCATTGTTAAGTAAAACAAAGGTTTTACCTGACTGCCTGCCATACCATGACAGTTGACCTGATTGAGACAGCTCTAAGTGCCTAACAGCAGGTGGTACATAGAGCAGGAATATGCAGGCCACATGGTGAGAGACTCCATCGTGCTTTTCAGAATGATGTGCAATTTGAAACTCATGGATTACTTCTGATATATATATATATATATATATGCACTAAAACTTCAACAGCCAGGACCGTGCATAATACTACTGTATTTCATGCGTCAGACCCATAATATATATAGTGTATTTTATGTGCAAGCTGCACTGAGAATGGAGTCAGTTTTACAGCCTAACAGCTTTGGATTCAGACACCTGTGTTTGAAATAGTGGTTCTATCACTTCTCACTTGGGTGAATTAAGAAAATAAAGGGGTTCTCTTTATAGATGCTAATAATTACTTTTTGTCTTAGTTCCTTTCTCATCACTGAGATGCAATACCTGACACCCACCATTTAAAGGAAGAGAGGTTTATTTTGGCTTACGGTTTGTCTGTCAGTCCACAGTCCACGAAGGTATGGCAGAGGGGGCAAAAGAGAACAGCGCACAGCATGGGAGGTAGCAGGCAGAGAGCAATCAGGCCACATCCCCAGTGACTCACCTCCTCCTCCAACCAGGCTTCTCCCCCAGCATCACATGAAACACTATGCTCATCAGCGGATTGAGGACATCTAGATATAAACTGTGATACTTTACATGGTGGTTGAATCAAGATCATGGATTTTTAAGTATTCAGCAAAATATCGGGGATATGCTTAGTACACAATAAATTGTGTCTCTTCAAAAATCAAAGAGGAATAGCCTTGGCTTAGCATTCCCATTGTACATGTAAGTGATGAACGCACCACCACATCTGTTCATAACAGAAATGTGAATTCAGAGAAGTGGGAGAGCTCCGCACTCAGGAACAGATAGCTCCCTGATAAGCAGAACTTAAAAGAGCTGGACACTGAGCCAGAACCTCTGAAGAAGGGAGAGAATCTGGGATTCACAGGGATAGTAGGGAGGAGCCTGAACTGGGGAGAGAGAGTGACTGTCGATCTCAGAGATGGAGACACCTGAGGCATAGCTGCAGCTGAAGAGAAAACTCACTTATTTGAGGGAGTGAAGCTTGCCCATATGGGATTTAGTGTTAGAGCACCAGGCAGAGCCTCAGTGCGATAAGAGCAACTACTGGCAGCTTTATAGGAAGGAGACCTACATAATAAAATCACCCCTGTTGGAAATCAAGTAGGTAAAAACTCTGACTGTATTTAATGACCTTGAATAATTAGTCTGGTGGGGCTTAAGTGCGTTCAGGCAGTTTACAGATTTTCCTTCCACACCTGTAATAGTGGGTTACAGGTTCCGCACAGTGGCTTGGTGACCCTGGAAAGCCCCAGGTTTGCTCATCTTTGAAATGAGATTAGACAGCTTCCCTTCTAGTGGGAAAAACCTATACACCATTTCCCTCTTGAAAATGAGAATAAAGGTCAGCTCTTGCTCCTCATGGTTGCTTTACCTCCACTTGCCTTTTGCATGTCTCTAGTTAAACTCCTGGGATGTCTGCAAGAAACTGTCCACACACTGAGACACTGATGAAAAGCTTTGTCTTTCCTTTCCTTTCCTCCTTTCCTTTCCTTTCCTTTCCTTTCCTTTCCTTCCCTTTCCTTCCTTTCCCTTCTCCTCTCCTCTCCCTCCCCTCCCTTCCCGCTCTCCCTCCCCTCCCCTCCCCTCCCCTCCCCTCTCCTCTCCTTTCCCTTCCTTTCCTTTCCTTCTTCTCTTTTCTCTTTTTAAAGGAGTGGTCTGGGTGTTGATAGAACTGAGATCCAAAGAACTATAAACAAAACCAGCCTCTTCTTAACTCCCTGCAGACAGAAACCTATATGTATCTCTCTCTGAAGCCACTTTACTATTTCCTGGTTCTGAACTCGACAGTTACATTTTAAAGAGACCCTGCACTTTGGAATATAACTGTGTGAAAGCTAAACACAAAATACCCCGGGCATTGTAAGTCAAGTCATGCAGTACTTTTTAAAAATATTTAGGGCAGACAGGTGCTTCTGTCTTTCGAACCCTGTTTCTAGATATGCTGCTTTCATTTGGTGGATTTCAAGATAAGGCTGCAACTCTTAAGTGGGTTGGTTTACTCATTCTTGGAAGACACCCTTTGTTCACTGCTTTGCCACATCCTTCCTCTGAGAGGTTTAGTACATTTAAGCCTCAGAATAGTATGATACAGAATAGCAAATCATCTTTCCACAGTTAATTTAAGATGGTGGAGGACAAAGAAATGTGGCATACCTATTTCTAAGCAGAGGAAGTGCCCTGTGTGACTCACTCTGTGCATGCTGCAGCCGACGCAGGACTACAGTGCCTTCTGCCCCTTTTAAGCTCTCAACACTGGGAACGATGCACAGCTTTAGAAGGCACTGACCTCAGGTGACCAAAGAAACGCTCTGTTTTGGCTGCGCTGTGTCAGCTCTGATCTTCACAATTCCAACTTGACCCCATCCCCAATCGTATTCCAAACAGTATTCCTGTCCGATTTTGAAAGTAGCTCTCAGGGTTCCAGTGGTCGACTTTCTTGAAAGTCTCTCATTGGCACAGCCCAAGCAATCTGCCATTCCTCTGCTTCCCCCGCTCCCTTGCCAGCCCTGTGCTTTTGAAGCACAGATATCTATCTTTATTTGGGCCTTCAGAGCCCCCCTGCGGGTCTGGCCACGCCCCCTGCGGATCTGGCCACGCCCCTGCGGGTCTGGCCACGCCCCCTGCGGATCTGGCCACGCCCCAGGACACTTACTCACTTAGGTTTCCTCCGTTCATCGTCACCAAAGTTCTAAACTTCTTCCATAACCCCCCCCTTTCCATTCAAGAACAATAAAAGTCATTCTTGACATATACTTTCTAAGAAAATGTATTTGCTCACCTTGATTTAAAGCAATCTAAATCATTATTTCATTAGGGTTTCAAACAGCATCTGAAATATCCCTGTTGTGCTATGTTCAGTCTTAGCTTGCTGAAAAAGCAGGATGTATCAGCTTCACTTTGAGACTGCCTTGGAGAGTACTCTGAAAACGTCTATTATGCACTCATCTCACCTACTATGAGAGCTTGCACTATTGCGAGCACTGGACGAGTCAAAGGGCTGGACAACATGCAGTCATGGTATAAAAGTCATGGGAGGCAATAGAGGAGTTTCAATAGAAGTAAGCACGACACACAACAATGACGAAAACTTGGAAAAGAAAAACTGAGGTAGATCAGGCAACAGCCCTGTTAGAAAACAAGGCTGACCAGTGAAAGTTCCTCTGAGACCTTTCAACTTGATGAAAGGCTGTATTCAATTCAGTGTTGAGCAGGTCTGACCCAGGAAATAGTGACTAGTGAACAGTGAGCAGATCAGGATTGATTCCTGCTTCCTATACTGCTTAATAATCCCGCTAAAAGTGTTACCATAGATGCCGTTGATTAGGACAATTACTTTTTATTTTCTGAAGTTTAGGCTCTAAAACTGCATTGCTTTTTGCTTGGTTCGACTCTGGTTTATTGGAATAATGCTAATAAATGGCTCTTTTCTAACGTTTTTCAAAAAAACGTAGCGAGACAGCTCAGATCTAGCTCTCTTTTCCTACTTTTCCCCCTGCGTGCATGCACATGTACATGTCTCCTTCGGATATTTTACTGGCACATCAAGAGGGAAATTTGAGCAGAATTTGAAGGCTGTGTAACTGAGACCATAGCTCTGTGGCTTTGACTGCACTTCCCAGTGCTGAGTAGACTGCTGGGATTCCACAAATAAATAATAAAAATAATAATGATTTTTAAAGCATTTGGAAATGCTGAGTTGAAAGGTGTGGCGTAAGTGCAATGTTTTATTGTGAAAGTGATATCTCTCGCATTATCTGCTCCTAATGGAGGGGGAGGTAATGGAGAAGAAGGCACTTATGCCTCCAGCCCCAGATCCCTGAAGACAGGGTGGGGCCCAGGCCGGCACTGTGGTGAGGCTTACTGTACATGGACCTGCTTCTTCCAGTCTAGCCGCAGGTGTGAGGAGAACTGTGCTGGTTTTTGTTCCCTAAATCTTAGAAGGATCCTTGCTTCTTACTGATGGAGGAAGTTGCTTGAACGTCAAGACTGGGGAGATATTACAGACTTAAAAATATTAATTAGGTTTAGTCTGAGGCTCTAATCAATATATATGTGCCATGGGGCACATAGGAGCTTGGATTTGAATAGACCATGGGGCTGGGACATGGGCTGAATCTTCCCTTCACCTCCCACCTTGTGTTGTAATTGTATTCAGAGACAGGACCAGCAAACAGGGCGCTAAGTTAAAACAGGGCTGCTGAGGTGGCTTTTAATTCAATCTGACTTGTGTCCTCATAAGAAGAGGAAATAGGGACACCCGAGAGACGCCCAAGACACACAGACACAGAAGACAGATCATGTGAGGACGAAGCAGCGGGAAGTTGGCCCTCTGCAAGCCAAGGAGTGGCCTCAGAAGAGAACAACCCTTCTCTCAGCACCTTGGATTTCTAGCCTCCAGAACTGTGAGAAAATAAATTTCTATGGTTTAAGTCACGTCACCTGTGGCATTTTGTTATGGCGGCTCTATGGCACACAGTGTAGGGTTTGGATCCACATTGAACTTTATAGCACAATATAAAGCAAGATAAATATTTTTCATTTTGCAGTCTGAAAACTTTCTCAACTAAGTCCGCAGCTTTAATTATAAAAAATGAATGTAACCTGTATCAAATAATGAATATGTTAACATATTGAACAGGGACAAGAAAAATAAGCACCAGATTTAAGCTACACAGGCACTTGAAGATAGAGTAAAAAAATCTGGTTTCCTTGACCACATTGTCATAATATGCATATATAACAGTTTATTGAATCCAGGCTGTGTAGACAACCAGAAGAACTCTGGCTCCATACTGTCACGATCCATGCCCACAACAAAGACCCGGGGAGAACAGCCCCTTTCATTGGATCTCTCTAAGCATTACCACCATGAGAGCTGAAACCTTTACCTCCATCTGAAGTACATCTATGCATCCATGCATAAGTTATTAACTGGCTCCCTGGGCTCTGCTGCTGAAAATATTAATATATTCAAATCTCATTCTAGCTACTGCAATAAACAGTACATCAGATAAATGCATTAATATCTTCTGTAGACAAAAGAAGCTGGTATTATTTTTAAAAGTTTCTCTTCTTTCTTGAACTCCCACTGAAACACAGGTGATCTATGGCCTAATAAGGGAAAGCAGTCACCAGGTGCCAAAATGCTGGGTTGACTGTATCTATAAAACTCTGCTTATTGTACGTGAAATACAACACTCTTTTATGTGAACTATGTCCTGAGTACTGTTCACAGCATTGGATGCCGGGGGTGCCTTACTTTTACTTTCGTAGATGTTTTACCTTGTAGCGAGGAGATGGCTTGTATCCAGATGTCTGACTGACCTCTACCCTGTCAACATCTTCACCTTCACGAGCTGTCCCTTCTGGATATAAGAATAGCCTCTGTGGGGCAGGGAGGCAAATTTTTGCCAAGAACCAGAAAGAGAAGCTGGAGAAGTTAAGGCAAAGATGAGAGGGCAGTAATTCTTTGGGCTTATCCCTTCCGATCTCCATTCTGCATTTTTGGATCCTGGGTTGGAATATATATAATTACCAGCTTCTACCTTATCCAGCCTTGCCCTTTTACTATTGGCTGCACTTAAGGCCTTTTATCAATGACAACAAAGTGGGTGGTCTTCAACCTCTTCCTAGCTATAGAAAACAATAGTGACATAATTTTTCACAGCCTGAAATAATTGTAGAAGTACAGATACTGGTTAGGCTCACTATGAATTATTAGTGGAAAAGTGGGTCTCAGAAGTACGCTACATGTGAAATATTTTTCGTCACTTGAACATGTGCCGTCCAGAGCTGGCCCTGTTCTAGCCGTCACAGGGAACAAACATTTCACATTCACAGATGCTCCCAATTTGGTGCGGTTTGGAGTGTAATTTAGATCAAACGTCTCCATGTAAATGAGTCAGGGTTTCTTAATTAGGTGCCTCTAAAGCAAAACCTTGGCCCACATCAGTAGGTGTGGGTGTGGTACCACAATGCTGGAGTCTTTCCTGTAGACCAGGCTCCTAGTATCCTTCAAATAGGGCTGGTTTTTTTTTTTTTTCTGGTTGTTTTTTTCAAGCAGAGTAATAAATCTGCAGATGGCATAGACAGAAAGACGCTACTTCAGAAGAGCTGTCTAAAAACACTGCCTCTTTGGCAAACGCCTTAAAGTAGGTCATTCTGCTGTGATTTAGCTTTTTTCTTTAGTTTTGATTGCCAGCTTTTTGTTCCCATTACAAGTATGGTGCATTCCAGTCTACAGACTTGTTCTTAATTTTTCCAACTGGTATTTGTTTACTAGAATTTGCAGATCTTCTACGAAAATGGCCAATATCCTGTCACAGTGCTAATCATGGACTTGACCACAAAGCGAAATGGATCCTGGTGATAATCTGGTGATGCTGAAATATTAAATGCCTTAAACACCCAGTCTTCCCACAGCAAAACTGTGTTGATTTATATGGGTAGGTCTGTTGAAATAATTGTCCCATCTTTTATACACATGAAAGGAAGAGGTGACAGGATGGAAATGGAAAACTTTTACAATCCGTATAGCTGTTTGTATAGATATTCAGGTTATCTGCTTTTATACTTGTCATTGTTTGTGTTTTTTATAGGGGGAGAAAAATCATTGGGTCCCATTTCCCTATCAAGGCTCCTGGATTTACATGCAGGGCCTCCGCTGGCATTAATGAGTTACCTGCATAAATTCCCTGGTAATCGATGGGCGCATAGACCTTGTTTTGTTCTATTAATTATTCTTCACAGAACCTTGACACTGACATTAAATGAGGCCTTAAAAAATCTTGATGAAAGTCTTAAGGTATCTTTTATTGTTCAAATATTAGCATTGCAAAAACTATGTCTAAGGCATTATTCATTTTGTGGTACAGGAAAGGAAGGGGTTGAGATAAGAAAGGAATGAACTTTCTGGTTTTAACTCTTCATTGCCTAAAGGCTCGTATTTCTAGGAATCAGTTGTCATCTGCAAATCAGGCTATCGATGAAAATAAATGTTAAAATCATTCTACTGAATTAAAAGAACTGAGTGTGTTGTTTTCTCCAGATTGGCGCGGAATATGGTATCTTCTCTACAGGCCAAATTTCATCTTGGCAAATTGTTGATGTTTGCAGGTGAATTCCAAAATGTCAGTTAAAAAGACACAAAGTGGGCATAGGGGAGGAGGTAGAGATTATTGGCTAGGTATATGGCAAGACTGGCTTGTGAATTTGTACTTCAGGAACAGACTGGGGGAAAATGGTCTTACATACGATTTTTTCCCACACTGCTACCGAAACTTCTCTGACTTCCATGGGGCATAGAAGGTTCTGATTAAGCAAATGTTCTAGTTAAAAATACTTACTATTATGTGTGGATTAGCAAAACCAGACAACACAATTAGTATTAAAATTTAAACTGACACCAAATTGTCATCCTTTGATAACTCACAAGGAACTTTTGAATCTTGAAGCTCTCATTAGGAACTTGAGCTATCTCTGTGGTGGAGTGTGGTTATTAGATAAATGAATAGTTATTACACACTCCTGAGTGGAATGGCAGCTGATGGAAGCGTGTCTGAAATCTTTTTGGAGATGAAGTTATTTTGAGTTGTTGTATTTTGATGATACTCTTCAAGATCTTATAATATTGATGATGATTCTGATTTATCTGTTTACTTTCTAGTTTTTTCTGTTTTGCTAGTTAGTAATTCTTGCTGTGTTTGTCCTACCAAGTTGAGATTAATTCCCTTTAGGTTATGAGCTACCTCTGTGAGTGCATCTACTTCTGTGGTTTGAGATATTTACTCTTAAAAGCTAATTCTCAAATCTATGTTTCCTCCTTTAATATCATACTCCAACTGACCCACTTGCTAAAGTGATATGTTAGCTAACTCCTACGACTCTACTCTCTACTAGTGATACAGCATATTATGGCATATGAACCAGTGATTTCTGTCCTCAAAGAATTAAAGTTAACCTACACAATGGGAGAGATTATGATTTTATACCAGATAGAATAGAGCAGTCCATGGTTGCAATAGAAGCTTGAGGGGAGGCACTAAAATCCCTAACTAAAGTTCTTGGTGCTATGCAGTTTAAAGTGGGCTTGTATTTACAGGTATTGTCAGTTTCATAGAAGTCCTTTGAATTCTAGGCTGTGTAACATCCTCTAACATATGTGAGGAGACCAAAGCTTCAGAAGCTGTGCTGCTACTCAAGAAGACAAAGTCAGAATCATAAGCCAAGAATGAAAACTCGGTGTTCTGCTTCTGTGTCCAGTATTCTCTACTGAATTTGGTGCAAGATCAAATGTTCAGGCTGGAATCTGCTGGAATTTTGAGTCACAACAAATTCCAATAGCAGTATAAATATCCCTGAGTAACCTTGGGAAACTGGCCCTAGGATGCTCAAGTTT
>PVLD010023408.1:0-27431 GCA_004027595.1 Dinomys branickii | reverse complement strand
CATCCAGAGCTAATTCCCTACTACGTTCTCTATAATTTTGTATTTCCTTTATTGTTTTTGTGTTAACAGATGCAAAGATAACTTTATGTAATACAGCATCCAGTGCTAATTCCCTACTATCTTCTCTATAATTTGTTATTTCCTTTAATGTTTATGTGTTAACTAATGTGAAGATAACATTATATAATACAGCAATCAATGCTAATTCCTTACTATATTCTATATAATTTTGTATTTCCTGTTTATGGGATATTCTGGTTTATATGTCTCCATTCTTTTATCTTTAAAATAAAAAAAACAAATAAATAAAAAATAATGCTAGACTAAAAGA
The DNA here is from genome assembly GCA_004027595.1 of Dinomys branickii. Classification (NCBI taxonomy): domain Eukaryota; kingdom Metazoa; phylum Chordata; class Mammalia; order Rodentia; family Dinomyidae; genus Dinomys; species Dinomys branickii. Next base: position 27,100 of record PVLD010023408.1, on the reverse strand, counting down.
TTAAGCAATCACATTTCAAATTAGTATACCTTCTACTTCTTCATGGAATTTCATGCTTCCTACTTTTTTTGAAAATTCCAGTCATCCTGCTGTTTTTCATGTCCTGCTCAAGTTCTGCTTAATCATGGAAAAGATTCCTGACAAAATCAGATCCAGCTACATTTTTTTCTCTCAACTTTTTTAGCATGATTGTCTAAGTTTCTTGACAATCAGAGGAACGAGTCCAAAGGAGAGAAACATAGTTTAAAAGCATAGATGAATGTGAATAAGTCTATTAGGCTTTGATCTCATCAAAGAATTAAGACAAACACATGCAAGATTTAAAAATAACAGTACGTGATTTGGTTAGACATATGTAGCTTGGAGGGAAGCTAGAGACCCAAAGGCAGCAGGTGTAAAGATGATCCCAGGAATTAAGTAGGGCAAGTAGTAAGAATTTCAGCTTTAATCCAATTCAAGGGCAAGAGGAATAAAGAATTCAGAAAATCAGGTGATATGGGGGCCATGGAACCTAATTTGCTTGGATATTTTACTGGTGGAAATTTTTCATTAGGGGTGAGGGTGGTTTATCATTAATTCACTAAGATATTAAGTTGCCTGGGCTGTTCTTATACTCTGTCTTCCTGCTTCAACTTCCCAGGGTGCTGAGATTCCAGGCTATGCTCCCATGCCTGAGTTGTCTTCATTTTCTATTGTATGTCTTTGCCGATTTCTATCTTTACTACATAGGAAGAGAAATTATAATTTTAATTTGAAAGGCTCCAAAATCACTTTTGACTGTAGAGTGACTTTGAACAAATCTCTTTACATCTCTAATTGTGCCTTTTTTTGTTTGCAAATGACAAAATTAATTTTGCAGTTTTGCTACTTTTATAGCAAAAGTCTGCTGTGTGTCTTTAAATGTGGCATTCCTTCTCTCAGATCTGGAATCTTCCTGTTTTCATGATGCGTCAGAGTTTTCTCATAGAAATACATGTACTTAAGCAAAAAGAAAGTTAATTATGCCGTCATTTCACATATATCCTACATGGCTCTCTTGTCCACAGAGAACTTGACCAAGCTCTCTGTGGGAGTGGAAATTAAGTGCCACCTCCACTTTCTGAATTTTTGTTTATGATGGATACGTAGTGTATGTTTTTGTGATGATGGACAAGAACAACTCGATTGTTCTGGATTACCTTTATGAAGATGCTTACCTCCACTGGATTTCTATACCCATTAACCATCCCGTCTCTTCTGGGGGTTGCATTGAAGCCAAAATAGAAATAGCTATTCTTTTTTCAACTATGTGCTTTATTTGTTTCTAAGTTACATAAAAGAGGAAGTTTCAGGTAAGTGGGGATGAGGTAGAGAGCTTTATTGTGGTACATGTTTAAATTTCCTAAGTAGTCACTAAATCATAAGAATGAGCTAGATTCCAGACTCCCTTTGTATTTCGGGGTTAGCTTAAGGGTTTACTAAATGTTATGCCTCAGCAGCTGCTGCAGTTTGGATGTGGTTTGAATGTAAAATGAGGTCAGACTTGTCCCCAGTGCAGCAGTGCTGAGAAGTAGCAGAGCCTTTAAGAAGTAAGGCCTGGTGAAAGGTGATTAGATCACTGGGCAGTGCCTCAGGAAGGAAATTATGTAAGTCTTACAGGTCCCTGCTCAGTTCCCCGAGGGGCAGATTGCTACAAAAAGAGCAAGCTTGGTGCTTGAGTCCTCTTGGCTTGCTGTCTCGCCATGTGATCCATTCCTTCTGCATGTAGCCAACTTCCTTTCAGTTTCTTTACCATGTTGTGGTGCAGAGAAGGGCTCTCATCAAGGTTCTGGTGTCGTGCTATTTGGATCCCCCACCTCTGGCCATCAGAATCATGAACTGAACAATCTCTTCACTTTATAAAGCATTCAGCCTCAGGCATTTTGTTTAACAACCGAAAATGCATTAATAAAGTATTCTGTATAGTACTGTTACCTTGGTTTCACCCTAGTTTTGGTTTTAGCTACCTATTTAACCACTAACAGAAAGGTAATTTGATAGCTATCTGTCCTTTACACTGAAATTTAGTATTTCAGAGAAAGGGCAAAATGACGCTCCTATTTCTATGATTTGGATAAACGCCTCCCAAAGGTCCACTTGTGAAAGCGCTGGTCCCCGGCCCATGGGACTGTTAGGAAGTGCTGGAGACTTCGAAAGATGGCGCCGGCTCTTGATCTTTTGTCTTCCTTTCTTTTTCTTTCTGGCCATGAGTTGAGATGAGTGATTTTGTTCTGCTGTGTGCGCCCCACTGTGATGTGCTGCTTTCCTGGCAGCCCAAACGCAGTAAGTTCAACTAATCGCAGAACAGACTCTCTTAAAACTGTGAGCCAAAATGAACCTTTCTTCTGTTTATGAGTCAGTGATCTCAGATATCTGTTATAGTAATGGAAATATGACTAACACATCTGTATTAGACACACGGCTCCAAATCATGGAATGAGGATTTGCTACCTTTGTATATCTTTTTATTGTCTCAAATCTTAAGAACAGAATGAAAGATGTCTCTGAGTCTGCCTTAGTTACTTTTCTCTCATTGCTGGGGCGGAATACCTGACGCCCAAAGTCAAAGAGGGAAAGGTTTATTTAGCTCACAGTTTGTGGAGGTTTCAGTCTATAACCAGCTGGCTCCAAGGCAGGGTGGCTTCACAGAGGGGCAACTATTCATGGCAGTGGAAGATTGCAAAAGCAACAAGAGCAAAAACGGAGAGTAAGCCTCTTTATCTCCCTTACATTTGTGCAGGCTACCCACCCTAGGGCAGGTGTAACACTCAAACCCCAATCCAAGCACTAGACAACAAAGCGATCGCAAACTAGAGTCATCTGCCTCCAAAAACCCTGCACCCGTGACTGTGTGAGGCTTTGGGGGGATATCCAGATACAAACCATAACAGAGTCTTAAAAACATAAAGAAATGTTACATATTGTTTTGTTTGTAATTTGGTGACCCGAAATTTCCTAAGTTTTGAAGAGCCAAGCAAGGAAGTCCTCATTTGGGTTCTCTAATGTAGATGTAGTCACAGGTAGATGTTGCCTAGTATTGGGTCTTCTCAAGGGTCAGCTGGTTGGAATGTCCAAGATAGTTCCCTTGTGTGACTGGCAGTTCATGGTGGCTGTTGGGTGGAAGCTCAGTGAGGGCTATTGACAGGAGCTGGTATATGTGACTCTGTAGAGTAGTTGGTCTTTTACACTGTCCCTGGCTTCTCCCAGAATAAGAATCCCAAGAGAATAAGGTGCTGACCTTATTATTGGCTTAGAAGTCAAAGAGCATCACTCCTGCCATACTTCTTTGGTTGAGTAGTCACAGATTACCCCAAGTAAGGTCTAATTCTCCCTTCAAGATTACACTGTAGGACTGCCTGTGGGGTAGGAGTGCCTGTTGAGATTGTCTTTGGAATATATAATCTGCTTCACTTTGTGACTTTTATCATGTTACTGATGTGCTGTGAGCTTCAGTTTTTATCCCTAGAATGGTGATAACAATGTCAACTTGGTGGAAATTTGATGACAAGCATATAGATTTGCTAAACATTTTTTCCCTTGGAAAAAATTTAATCTCTTAGAGAATTATTTGAGACCACAAAATCTGTAGACACTTTAGGCCTTCAGGCATGTCCATGAACTCATGGTTCCACATAGATAATTCTGAGATCATGTCTGCATTTCACACAGAAGGTCCTTCAAACCCAATCTGAATGTATTATATCCAGATACTTCAGTTCTTTAATGGACTATTTCCTAACAGACTGTCATATCCAGTGTAGTTCAACAGCCAAATTTAATTACTATTCATGCAATGAGACCTGATATTCATTTTCTTACAAAGAATTTGGCATTGGTACCTCTTGTTACATGCCAAACAATAGGTTATTACTGAAATAGGAAAGGAGTTCTGACTCCCATCCTGTTTCCAGGATGGAGCATTTATAGTGTAGGATGATGATTGCTGGATTAATTTACAGTGCTGAAGTCCAAGTTTACCAAGCCCAGGGACTGGGCTCATCAAATAAGCTTCCCATTTTCATTTCCATCCTAATCAACAACCTACCAGGCCAGCTCTTGTCTACAGTTATAACTGAGAGGAAGGCAAACATTATAAATTTGCAATTATCTTTTATGTCATATTTATTTTCTTATGAATTATTAAATGATTTATCACCCAGATTTAGTTAACGTACCTGCTAATTTGAGGGTGGAGAGGACCCAAATTCTCACATTCATTTATTTAATGGGCATGACTAATTGAAAATAAAAGGTTCTTTGCACATAGCACTAACTTTTCCAATCAGTTGCTTGGTGGAAAGTTTTTAAATTAAAATAAAGTGAATGACATATTAAATAAAAATGCCAGCTCTAATTCTCTCTCTCTCTCTCTCTCTCTCTCTCTCTCTCTTTCTGTGTGTGTGCATTGGATGTGCACTGTTTATTATGGCACAGATCTGAAATGTTATGACCTTTTGGACCTCTAATAGGGTAGAAGAAGTCTTTTATTTTTGTAGAATTTCATACCTCTGGGAATACAACTCTCAAATGGAAAGCTTGGGAATATTTTCTAGACATAAAGTTGTTTTTTGTTAACTCAGATAACCTGTACAAATTGGGCTCTGTGCCCTGGGATGCATTTACTCTGGCAAGCTGAGTCCAGAGGAGGAAACAATTCCTAAGACTGGTATATTTTACTCTCTCTTAAAACCAAAAATCTTAAATTTAAATCACTGAAAATGAATGGTTGGGAACATTTCCCTATAGTTTAGTTTCAAGACAGAAAGCAAATGCAGTTTATGGGCAAAAAAGTGAAGGAGGCCTTTAGAATACTGCTTCACTATGAATGATATGTCTGGATCTTAAATGCATAAGCAGAAGCACATTCAGTATCTCTGGTGTATAACATTAGGGCAAAACAGCATATGTCAGTGCAAATTATCTTGTGTCATGGTAGAAAAAGAATAATAATACAATTTATGTTTTTCTTTTCTAAAGTTGTCATTCATTTTGCAGTGCCTTTTGTGCCAGCTACTGTGCCAGGTACTTTAATTATATAATATCATTTATCTTTTTGTTGTTGTTGTTGTTGTTTGTTTTTTTGATACCAGGAATGCAACTTAGGACCTTACACTTGCCAGGCAGGTGCCTGTGCTGCTGAGATATATTCCCAGCCTATATAATATCATTTAGTCTTTGGAATACTATGATAGCTATTTATTATAGCTGGAAGTTTAGTAAACTGAACTATAAAATATAAACTCCAAATAATAATTTCAAATTTGTTCTTGCTGAATTAGTGACATATTACATTTTATGACATGGTTAGGCTTATCTTAAAATTGTTTTTTCTTTGTGTAGAGACCATTTCACTTTAGGAAACAGGCACCTCCCATTGTAGCTCAGTAGCTGCCCATGCAGTTTTCTTTGTTGACTTGATTGAAATTGTAAACATAGGAAAGCCTTGGCTAAAGTCAGTCCTATGTGAATTGAGAGAAACATGGAAGGTGCAATCAATTTCAGAGGCAATTAATACAACTGGATTAGATATTAACCTAGAAAGATTGAGCAATACCAGAACAAAAATTATATCTTTGAGCATTTTCAATATGCCTGTAGCATTAATGGTTTTATTTCTGATTTTCAAAAACCCTCTGACATTGGGAATTGTTATTTCCATTGTACACATGAAAAAATTGGCTCAGAGGGATCAAGAACTTTCTTGAAGGTCACATGAGTGGTAGCAAATTTAATCAGCAGTGTGTTCTTTCAAGGACCCTCTAATCTTGTTGCTCCCCTCCCTGATTAATGGAAGCATCTACTATAAACATAGGGTAATCTAGGCTTAATATTTGATATATTTCCAAATGCTGAGATGGTCTGAGAATAAGAAAATCAAAGTAATTAATCAAAATTCTGTTGATTGTGGAAATGGTCAAAAGGAAATCCAATGATATTACAACTGGTCCCATTAAAGAAGGTAAAGATTCTGGAGAAATTAAAGTGGTTATATCATTAACACAGATGAAATCTGGTCCCTGTGTAACTTCATGCATTTTGCTATTTTATTTGCTAGATATTTGGATTAAATAATGCCAAACAATTGCCAAATCTTTTCTTCAGTATATCTTTAAAAAACATCTCAAGGGATAAGAGTGGACTGCAAAAACATTGGAGATAAATGAGGGGCTGCTCTTTGTCCATAAAGCGATATGATTCTCTGTGTAGAACATTCTTTCTTTTGTGCAAACTGCTTTAGTCAAAGAGCATGTGTTGTAACTGCCATGCAAACATCTACAATTAACATACGTGTGGGGGAATATATTATGATATAGAGGTGTTTAGCTGCAGATACTGGGGCTGAGCTTTCTTGTTTCATTGCCGCTTAAAGCACACTGTAGCATTGGAAGCCAAGTACCATCAATTTTTTATTTTGTTTATTTTTTTCTGAGCACCTTTAGGCACGTTGACCAAAAATATTTCCTAATTTGATTTTCCCCGGAAGCAGAAGTATGACAAGAAATACATCTGGAATATGTATGAAAGGTGATTCCGGGAGGCACCAGAAGGGAGTGTAAGAGTCAAACAGGGCAAGGAAGAAGAAAATACAGACTGCATTAAATCAGATGATTGGTGTTGTCAACCCTGTGGTGAATACTTCTAAGGAACTCTGGTGGACATTGCAGACTGATTCTTAGAGCTCTCTTACCTGAGTTCTGAGGCTTCTATCTCCCCCTGAGTCCTGATATCATCCATTGAGGCTGTATTTAGTAATAGAAAATAACTGCCCAAGGATGGCTGGATGACCAGAAAAGTCCTTAGGCAAGAGTTGCATGTCTGCCATCCTATGGCATTAGTGAGAAGAGAGTCAGACTGAGTGCCAGTGGCTGAACATAAGGTACCAACTGTATATACTGCACAAAGCAAGTCTTTTATCTCTTTCATTCTAAAATTTCCCCCTTTGCATGCAGAATTAGGTTACATGATGGGAATGAAAAAAAGGATAAAGAACGATGCCTTATTTGTGAAGATTCATCATATTTAATAACTAAAGCTTACCTAGGAGGATGGCCTAGGAGGTAGGGCATCACATGATCAGAATTAGTTTGATCAAGTAAGTGTTACGATGGAGTTCGTAGCACTGTAGACGTGGTAGACCACCAACATGCCTTCTTGAAGCACTGATAAAGAACAGTGGTATTCCGGTGTTTACCTCCATCATTCTCACTAAACACTGTACTAAATTCTATCCTTTTCTCTTTTTTTAAACTGCATTCAGGAAAATATTTTTCCCTGACTCTAAACTCCTATACAATTATTGCCCCTTTGTTGACATTTCATGGTTACATGCTCGTGCCCAAAAGAATAATTATGAAAATATAATGTGGAAAAAGAGAAACATCATCATTTTAATTGGTGAGGATTAATCAAATCATAAAACTACTACATATTAACCTCAATGAACTATTTCAGACTCTAACCTCCAACGTTGATATAAAGGCAACCTGAGCGCTCCTGTGAGGGCTATTCGTACCCATTAATTGGTACAATACAAGATACACTGGGTCTCAGCTGGTTGCCGTTTCGGCTGTATTTGAAATGTGCTTCTCAGCAGAGATCGGAGGACACCATTGGGACTCATTTGGGTCTGACTTTCACATTAATTTTGCTGTGCTGTGAAGAGCAAAGACAAAATCAATGTCCATCAGTGATTATTCAAGGTAAAATATCTAGCGATATCGAATACCAATGGCAGCACCAGGCATAAAATTTACTTAAGGTTTGTGGAGTTGACAGCCATTTATTCCAGTCCTGCTTCATTTTCCATGTTGTGCTTCTGTTCTAGGAAAATAAAACCATTATAAGGAAGGATAAGTAAATTCTACTTACTGACTCAATTTGCCAGAAGCCGGATCTATTTCAGGATGATAGAGAATAGGGAAAGTTGTTGAATTTTATAATTGTAACTAAGAATAATATCTTTTCAATTGGGAGAGGCAGAATATTTCACAGTGGATATTGACACAAAAATCACGTGGCTCAATTAAATTCTCATAATGAAGGCTCTTTGTAACTTGTGATTGAACTTGAAAAAGAGAAAAGCCTGAGGCTATATCTTGGGTCCTGAATAAATATTCTTAAACCGCACACATGCTCATGGCAAAAACATGAATATATTTGTTATTAAAAGTTTATTTGTTTCAATTGCTATTATGATGAAATCCAAATATATGCTCAGTGATATGCTATACTTTATAAGCAATCACAAAGTATAAGGAGCAATACCAGGGAAGTATTAATGCCTCTACTTTGTCATGCCTAGGGCACCAGTGTCGGTTATTTACACAGCACATAAGTTTTTGGTTAAATAATGGTAGAGGAGGACATGTGGGGTAGGAGGAGGGTTTCTAATCGGTCAATACTTGGGCCATAAGCATCTTGGAAGATATTATGTCCCATCAAATCAAATGGGTTGGTGGTGCCAAGAAGACACATACACTATCCCTGCTCTTTTGAGATGAATTCTGCAACAGTACTGAATAGAAAAAGAAAAAAAAAAAAGTTCAGTGAAAGTTCTAGGCTTTTTGTCTTTCTGATAGTAAATAACCAGTTTGAGCGGTCTATTTTTTCACTGACTATTTTGCCCTAGTAGAATCACTTCTAAGCATTTAAAATGAGGATTATTTTCCAATCAAAATCAGTTTTACTTTGCTAAACCTGTAATTTCACAGGGGAATGTTAGATTTCAGCCTGTAGGGGTACTTTGTTCTTTGTTCAGATGACTGCTTCTGGGAGGCCGACAGCAATGTGGTGCATCTGATGGTTTCCTCCTTTCCATATTCTTTCTTTTCAGAGCATGAGATTTGATCTATCTGATCACTAGATTGGACATGATAGGCGAATAATGAGCTAGAATGGGTTCATCCTGAGGCCCTGGAAGCATATCTGCAGTTTGGGGACTGTGGTCTAATTTAAGATCAGCATTTTCTATATTCTATTAGATAGAACTTTTCATAAAGCTCATAATCCCTCTCGAGGATAAGCTACCCTAGACTATAGAGCCTCTGTATTAGATAGGTCTACAGATGCGGGAGCCCGAATACAGTAGTGACTGATAGAAAAGGGTCAGAATGCCAGGCAGTGCACACTGTTCAGGCAGTAGGCATATGGGCTGTAGGTACCATTCTGGGGCTCAATGGATGTCAAGGTGAGTAAAGGAATGCTCTATCCTCAAGAAATTCACAATGCTGTGACAAGCACATAGAAGCTAAAATGACGACTTTTGCAGTGGGGGAGAGTTTTGGAGGTATGGCTTCTTTCTTTCAGATGACTGTCATGCTTTTGAGGTCAAACATCCAGCATCTGTGTCCTTCCTTAACAACTGAAATCAGTGCTAGTATACTCTTCTCTAGAGGGGGCAAGAATGAGGGTTGAAAGGTGTGTGATGAACAAAACATACCGTTTAAAGAAGTTTTCTTCTACATATTATCTCTTCAGGATATTTGGTTTATAACACATATTTTTACCCTCTGTTTTATTGCCAATTAGGACATTGGGTAAGTTTATTCACCTTGTTTGGTTTCCATGCCTAGCATAGCACCTGGAGATAAGGTAGGGGCCACCGTCATTTCAGTTTCACTGGTAATTATTCTTATAATCTTGCTCATCCACTTCAGCACTCGTGCCTCAGGTAGAATCACTAATTTTTTGTATTAGTTTGCCAGATCTTGGAGTTGAAACCATACAATATGCACCTTCATTTCTGACTTCTTTCCTCAAGCTAGTTTTCGAGATTCATCTGTTTTGTTTCAGGTATCAATAGTTTGTTCACTTTTTAACATAAAATTGCTTAATAGCAGGTTTGGCTAATGTCTGAACTCTTGATTATCACACGATGGCAGATAACTGAGATTTAAGATGAAGGTAACCGCAAGCCAGATTATCCACTTGGTTGGCATGAGAGATAGCTAGGAGATCAGTAAAGAACACCTCTGAATGAGTCTGGATGGGACACATGGGTGTGCATTTGATGATTATTTCTGATCCCTGAGCTCTTCCTCTCTGACTCTTTCCATGTTCCGGGCTGCTATGATGTGTGAGACTTTCTTTCAGCATATCTTTCCGCTGTGAAGTTTCTGCGTAAAAGCCAGCCAACCAAAGAGTGAAGCATGTGTTACTATATGCCAAAATTAAGCCCTTCCTCCAGTTGTGTATGTTCGATATTTTGTCCTAGCAAGAAAATCTGCCTAATACACATTTTATTGATAAACTGTTCTGTATTAATATACAGTTTATTATGGATGAACATTTCCATTGAGTTCACTTGTTTGCTACTATGAGTGCTGTTTTGAATATTTTTGTACAACTCTTTAAACTTTTCTTCACTTACTTGTGTGTGGCTTCTAAAGGTTGAGTTTATTATATATGGGGTGTCTCCACCAACTTGCTCCCCAGGGCTGTGCAGACACACTCTGACAACATCAGTTCCTTCCTTTGGCTTTATCCAGATAAAATTTGAATGCATGGACTACCCATCAGTTAAACAAGTGGACATTATTACTTTTCACGCAAAAGCCGTATTTTACCAGTGAAACATTGTGTGTGTTCAGCAGAGATAAGCTCTTTCCAGTGACAGGTTCCATAGAGTTCTCATCAGATAGCTCTATCTTTTTGTCATTATTGCTAGTTATTGATGGTTCAGCATCCAACCTTCCTGGAAGAGCCAAGAGAAGGCTCTTTGGCTGGTATCTGAGAATGACATGCAAATTGATGTCAAAGTTTCTCATACTAGAAGCTCCAAGTTTCTTTGTTAGAGAGTCTCACTACAGAATAGAAAACTGTGCCAGAGTCCTCCTAGAGCAGTCAAGCACAAAGTACAATTGCTCTTTCAACAGGTATTAAGTAAAAAAGGAGCTGGAAAGTATACCATTGGCTAGAATTGAAATAGTAAGCTGAGGGTTAGGTGCGGCCTGAACTTTTGACTGGCATAAGAGGGCAGATCACTGAGATTTTCAGATTAAAGTAACTGCAAAACAGAACAATAATTCAAGGTTGACAAAATTCCCTTGATCTTTTTGAGACAGGATTTCACTGTGCAGTTCAGGCTGGCCTTGAGCTCTCTTTGCAGCCCACCTTCGCTTTGAATTAGCAGCAAACCTCCTGCCTCAGCCTCCCGAGTGCTGGTATTAGAGGTGTCTGCAACCCTCCCTTGTTCTTAATTGTTTTCCTTGAGGTAATTCTCTATTATCTTCCACCACAGGAAAATGTAAAGAAATTGATCAGGATAAAGAGAGGAGCTGATGCATCATTCTTAGTGACTGTTTCGCACACAGAACCTTCAGCATATATGTCCACTTACCGCCCACATCACACACACATCATCACACGTTTGCTTAATGTTTGCCATGTGTGTATTCTAGCACAACGAAGAGAACAACAGATTTGCTTAAATTTATCACAAGTCTAAAATTCTTTAACTGAAAAGTCCAGCTTATTTTTGATCCTTGCTCTCATACTTTCCTCAGATGTGTATTTACTAAGTTGAATAAAGTCAAAGAAAAAAAAACCACGCTGGAAAGCCCGTGTAGCTGACTTTTGTCGCAGTAGTTTTGCTATTGTTGTTTTTGGCAGTGGGGATTGAACCCAGAGCCTCACACTGAGCTATGTCTACATTCCTTTTGACATTTTACTTTGAGACAAGGTCTTGCTAAATTGCTCAGTCTGGCCTTGGACTTGTGATCTTTCTGATCCCTTCCCCTTCCCCCAGGTAGCTGGGTTTAGGTGTGTGCCACTGTTCTTATTAGAGGGTTCTGAGAGTGATCTGTCTTCTCACCAAAATATGGGCTCCTGTAAGTAGAAATCTGAATGTAGCAGTCCCCGAAGGGAGAGTTGCATGTTCATTGTGTTTGTATATGTGTTATTATTTTCATTTTCTCCACTGCCTTCATCACCTATTCCCGTATCTTTCCAAAGCTATCAAATTGAGCAGTGACCGCCCAAGCAAAGAATAGGCTCCAAGCAGATACCCAGACAAGCGTCCAAGACTCCACTTAGAAAAACGGAAAATGACATTGTTAGCTGGGGAACGAATATCTGGAAAGTTGTGCCAATATTCCCTTATCTTACTGGCCTCTCAAAAGGGAAAGTACTTCCTGAAGCTGCTGGATGGGACGCTGCCGCTCTTCCCATCCCGGGGGAGGTAATTTCAGGAAGTTTTAGTCAGTTTCTGTTAGTGCACATTGCATCAGATTTGAATGAAGGTAAAACCAACCACGTCTGTTTCATTCCACTGCACGGGGAGATATGTGAACCCCATTATGACAGTGACTTTATTTTTCATCTAGAAAATTTCCTCTGAGTCAGGGCAGAGTTAATCAGCTTGTGGACAAAGCAGTTAGTTACTGAGAATCTCTAAGATGAAACATGCCATAAAAATGTATAATGGTAATAATTAGAATCATAATATTAATGATAGTGAAATTAACACTTTGACCTTCATCTTCTTCCACAGGTAAAAACATCAAATTCTGAGCATCATCCCTGAAGGTATAGCTGGAAAGTCTTTTCTGCAACCCTGTCCTTCTCAAAAGCAATTAATTTCCACGTAAGAAAGTGTTATTAGAATTCACAATAGTTTTGAAATATAATATTAATTTACAAGGACATTATCGCCAATAATTCAAAATAACTCTTGAAACTTACTAATGACATCATCTTATTATTCCATGGAGATAGGTGGCAAATTAGTTTAGTTTCCTTGATGAATAAATGAACAATGATACAAGTGTTGAGTGCTTTTTACATGGTGACAAGGACCTATCACATTTGCTCATAGAAAAAGTGAGGGAGAAAGGCCACATAAAGCATCAATGGTAAGACTGACAGACCTGAGAGCCAGGAAATAGGTAGAAATACATAAAAAGGCACAAGTAAATTGGGATCAGCCACTTGAAGGAAGCCACTGTGGTTCCCAGTGGCCTACTCCAGAGAAGGACTGAGATCTTTTGTTACTGAGACAATGAATAGTCATTCCCACCAGAGAATCCCTGGGAAGGACACGTGGCTGCACGTCCATGCCTCACTCTCCTTCCCTTAAGAAGCTCCTCTTGTTGAGCAGCTTAGAAAAATGTTCTGCTACCTCCCCCAGGCCTTTTGGTACCTCAGCCCTGTGATTATCCACACTGCAGATGCAAGCGCCTGTCATTTCCCACACTGTACACCCAAGCTCTGTGACCTAGGAAGCTAGCTTTTGCTAGGTGTGCTTCTGACCAGATATAAGCTACGCCAGACCAGGGCCCCAGTCCACTCTAACTCTTCACAAACCTGTGCTTACACTGTTGGCTTCCAGGTTGCTCCACGCCTTGCACAGTGTTACCAACAAGGGAAAGGGTGAGATATAGGGTGAGGAGCCTATGCTTGCTGCACGATGAAACTTAGAAAACAGAAGGATTAAAGAGTTGGGCCACTTAGCACGTGATTAGGGTGTGAGAACTCCACCCTCTTGGGTAGATTAGTGCCTCACAAAGGGGCTTGAAGGAGGGTGAGCTTGTGCCTGTGGTGCCCTAGGAGCAGGTCCAGAGGATGCAATAATGAATGGCCAGCTCATTAGTAAGAGCTGTCCTTGCCAGGTACTTACCGACATTTTGATCTTGGATATTTCCAGCCTTATACTCACTGTAGCAAATTGGGAAGATAGGTCTTAAAATATGTTAAAAATGAAGAAAAAAATTACTGACTCCCACTACACAAGAAACTCTTTGTGACATAAAGCAATGGATTATATCTCTTTAGTATATTTTTATGTGACTATTTAAAATAATAATGTGCAAATGTAGTTTGCACATAGGAGGGTCTTCTAATTTACAAATATGTATAAAATACTTGCACATAACTTAAAGATGCACGTTTAGGCAGGATGATTTTGAAAAATAGAAATAAATTTAAAAGAAAAATAAGAATTTGGCCAAGCTGGGTGTGGTGGCACACGCCTGTAATTCCAGAACTCAGGAGGCTGAGGCAGGAGGATCATTGTGAGTTCTAGACCAGCCTGGGCTACAAAGTGAGCTCAAGGCCAGCCTGAACTGCATAGTGAGACCCTGTCTCAAAAACACATACACACAAAAAAAACCCTTGGTCACCTACAAGTTGAAGAAGGAGAGATTTATTTTGGTCTACAGCTGGTGCATGGTCAGCTACTCATGGTCACTTGGTGGCAAATCTTGGCACTGTCCCTGTGCTGCTGTTTTTACAAACAAACAGAATGTAAGAGTTACGTGGCTATGGAGTAGTCAGCACAGATTTCTAAGGAAGGCTGGGAAGGCAGCCAGTGAATGACATGGTCGAAGTCTGTCAGGACCTCCTGAAAGGATCATGCATGAAGCTGCGGGAGTGAGGCTAAGGCTGCAGTGCAGACTCCACGAGATTGGAGAAGGTAGCAGTGTGGGACTTTTGAGCAAAGCCGGAACTCTTGAGGCTACAGAGAAGGAATTAGTTTTTGGTGGTGTGATGGGTACATTTACATCACATTACATGGGCTTCTCCATTTAGGGATTGTTGCAGTTTGAGATTTTGCAGAGGGCACAATACAGGACACATAATCTGTAGGATTATTTTATAATAACCACCGAAAGAGTCATATACAAGAGAGTGCAGGAACTCTGTCCACACACTAAAGACCAAAGCATCTAGGGGCTGGATCCTGTGGTAATGTCCCACATCAATCTAGCTGAAGACCTAGAGCCCGTAACAATGCTCCCCACAAGTCCAACTGGAGGCCTAGAGCCCATAACAATATCTCAGGGCTGGGGATATAGCTCTGTGGCACAAATGCCTGTGTGGCAAGTGCAAGGTCCTGAGTTCAACTCCTCGTACAAAAAAACCCCAACAAAATCAAATCCCCCAACCCCAAAATCCACAATATCTCATGCAGACATGTTTCATGGATCTGTACTGGGAAGGCCCAAAGGTCCAATGGTGGAAACTACAAAGTCTGTGCCAGCAGGATGAAGGATCTGTGCTAGCAGGCTGAGGGATCTGCACTGGAGCCAGGAACTGATGCTCAAAGTGAGGACCAGAGCTCTCCCAAAATGAACCATAACCATTTTCAGTGACAGCAAGGTCCTGAGCTCCTTTGATGATAACATCTGAGTTCATCAGGAAAGTCAGCATAACAAACCCCTCCAGGAAAACCAACAACTCTTTACAGCTTCCCTAACAGCTTCTAAACCTAGTTCTCTCCAGTTCTGCTTCTTACGCTACGGTTAACAATCCACAGGGGGACCTCCCACACGCAGCACCACACTGGATCAGTTCAGCTTGGTGTTACAAGTTGACCACCAGTTATCAAACCACCACAGGGATTATGATTTAAGGAGATGTGGAGTTGGCAAGGAGTGGACCTGTGACTGTTGCTCCTGTCAACTTGATTGGCTTGAAAATGCGCAGAAGCCAGGTGTGGTGGTACACATCTGTAATCTCAGCACTCAGGAGATTGAGAGAGGAGGATCACTGGGCATTTGAAGTCAGCCTGTGCTATATAGTGAGTTCAAGGACATCTTGAACTATAGAGTGAGACCCAGTGTCAAAAACTAATGCCTAGGTGACTAGTAGAGCACATTTCTGGATCTGTCTAGGGGGTCATGGAGGTGTGACTTGGGGGACTATGTCTGGGCTAGGTCCCTTCCTCTCTGGCTGTCCCTTCCTTGCTTGGCTTTCTGGCTACCATGAAGTGTGTAGCTTTCCCCTTCCATGGCCAACTGTCATGACATTTCTGCCTCAGAGCAGCTGCCCACACCCCAACTACGGCAACAATAAAACTCTCCTACAAGTTGTGGATGTCAGGTACTTTGCACTAGCAATGGAAAGCTGATTAATGCAGAAGGCATTGTTCTCGGATGGCAACAATGGACTGAATTTGGAGCTGAGAACTCTGGGTAGCAGCTGAGGCAGCTCTGGTCCATTTCTTTCTCACTCTTGGATTTGTTTCATGGTCTCTCTCCTCTGTGAAGTTGTTCCCTTCCCTTCACCACCTGATTCATCCTTTCCATCATCTCTCAAAAATATCCCAGCAGAAGCTGGTCTGGAAATGTAATAATTTACAATTGCTTTCATGGAGGAAGAGAGAGATCATTTTTAAATCATTCCTGCTTCATTCATGGCCCCTTATGGATCAGTCTCATCTTCAGTTAAACCAGGAGCCGTCCATGTGGAACAGCCTGCTATGGCTTTACCAGAGGGGCAGGTTTTGGTTAAGATACTTTGTACTAAAAGGACAAGTTGAATGGACATGTCTACTTTACGCCATATATTGTGTCATTAAAAGTTATTATTGTCACTGTCACTCAGGCGATATTTACTGAGTGCCTCCCATGCGTCAACACTACTCTAGATGTGGAGGGCAGAGCAGTAAACAAAGCAGACAAGATCCCTTTTCCCATGGGGCTGGTATTGGGCAGAGATAAACAGTAAAAAGAATAAATACATACATTATGTAAGGTGTTTAATGATATGAGTATTAAGTAGATAAATAAGCTAGGGAAAGACAGTGTGTATGGAGAAAAAGAGGAGTGTGGGGTGTGAGAGAGAATGCGTGGGGTGGGGAAATGGGGCGTAAGCAGGAAAGATTGGCCAAGGAGGTGAAATTCAACACTAGACTTGGATAAGCCAAGTAATTTAAATGATCTTCTTGTAATTCTCTATATAAATTATATTTTTCATTGCTTTGGTTCAGTATGAATTATTACTAGCAATTGTTAAAATTCAGTAAGCACTTGTTTGACAAGAACTGTTCCAGAATTTTTATGTGTGTTTGTCAAGCCTCAGAACCCCTGTCTGAGGTAGTTACCGCTATTCTTGCTCTTTCACAGATGAGGAATAAGAAGTACAAAGGGGACTGGCTGACAACTTGCTCTTCGTCTCTGTTTGTAAATGAAAGGACTTGGATTTCACAGTCACATTCTAGAGACTTGCTCTTAAACACTAATTTTGCTCTTTGAATAACATATTAATTTTTTTAAAAATCAAATTAAATCCACAATTCTTTAAAGAGGAAAGGTAACCGTGACACCAGATTCCCACCAGATATGTAAATAATGCCTTTTGATTAATGTCATGCTCAGATTTCTCTGTGCATCCCTTTATGTGCATCTGTGACTGTGAACACCTCACCTAAGTAACAGAGTGCTATATATGCTGTGTGTAAGCTGCCTTACACCCCAAAATATGTCTTGGATATATTCTCAAGTGAATAAATATAGATCTATGCTACTATTTTTACTGGGTTTTCTATATTTCACCTTACGGATACATTGCTATTTAGTTAGGCTGCTGTTTAGTTATTGAACATTTTAAGTCATTCATGATATTTAAATTATAGAAATCAGTCTCTGATCATATTTACCTTGACTGTGCCTCTAGCCTTTCTAACAGCTGCTGTGCATTACCGCAAGATCAATATGATCCTTCAGCAATTAGTGTCTATTGTGAAAATGAGTAGAATGAAAAGATACAACTGTTATAGGCTCCTGTAGGAACAGAAGCGAATGACTTATGACTTCCATAACCAGTGGTTTGGGGATTTGTTCATACAGGAAATTACAGTAGACTTTTCCTTAATCTCCCATTTACAAGAACTCTGATTTTAGTTATGGGGTTTGTGCAAGTTGGTATGGTATGGTGTAGTATGGGGTGGTATAAAAATGGAACAGAGCATCACATTCAGAAATCCTTCCAGGCTAAAGGGGCGCCCTGTCTCTGTTTCCTGGCATATCTCTATCTTTCCTACCATTACAAAACTTACTATGCATTTTAGTTATTGCTTCACTTGTCTGTTCTTCCCACTAGATGATTAGATCATTAAATAAAAAGCATATTTCCTTAACTCCTGTGCTTCTACCACAAATTCACTATTACTCATGTCTAATACACGCCTTGAAATATCCTGGAAGAGGAAAGGAAGACTGCCGGGGGTGGTGGTGGTGAGGAGCGGCTTAGCTACCAGAGACAGACAGTGGGTGATGCTGAAGGATGAAAGAGCAGAAATCAAAGAGAAGAGGACACAAAGCTGGAGGGCAGCAGTGCGACCCAAACTATTGACAAGTTAAAACAGAGAATTTTCTGTCATGTGTGTTAACAGAATTTGAGAAGAAAAAAACATTATGTCAAAGATAAATCTTGACTTTTTGAAATTCAGTGTATAATAAGGCCTCCTTCCTTCCTCCTGACCCTCATCATGCATGTTTTATATTCTGGAATAAACAGCATTAGATTATTTAGTCATGATAGTGTTCTATGTTTTTTTTTTTTTATCATTTTCTATGACCTTATTTACGACTTTACTCCAACCAAGTCCTGTTTTATCAATGTGCCTTTTAAACTGTGGGTGCCAGAATTAAGGGTCAAGGCCTAAATTCTCACATCATTGGTGTGAAAGTGAGGCACCCATCTACACATCATGAGTTAAGAAGGGAAAAGAAAACACTACAACATTTGCCTGTTGGATACAGATCTAAGAAGACAGGAACATTTCAGACTCAATTTTGTGTGCAATATTAGCATTTATTCAATTCTGACCTTTGAGCTATGGGCAAGGAGAGGTAGCTTTAGGTTTTCTTTCCCTAATGCTGTTTTTCCAGGCATGAAAGTGCCAGCGGGGGCTGGTAAATAACACAGCGAAGCTTTCCGCCATCCCCTTCACTCTCCCTGATAAGTCATGAAGCACTCTTGTTTGATCAATTCTTTCTCACCTAGTAAGGAAGAAGCCTACAGTGCCCAGCTCAGCAAGACTTCTCACAGTCTCCAAATGAATATTGAGTGGCTCCTTACAAACTCAAAAGTCTGGTGCATATAACATGAACCAAAGTTCTCAGAGGCTCAGTGGCAAGTGAAAGAGAAGGATCTTACGAAAGGTTTAGGACAGCTTTCAACTGGGGCCACATTTTTAATTGCATTCTGAGGGAACAAACCCCCTAAAATTTGAGCTGTATTTCAGAGAACATTATTTGCTGTTATTTGTTATTTTTTGAAAATTAATTTTATTTTTAGGGTCTTACTCATTCAATAAGTAGAAATATTTCTTTAGCAAGTACTGTGTACTAGAAATGTGAATAGGAATATCATCTTTTTTCCCTTAGGAAATGCACATTACATACACACACACACACACACACACACACACACACACACACACAAACACAAAGTGAGACAGGAAGGGATCAAGCAAGAGAAAGTGAATGTGCATCATTTGTGCTTAGAACTTGGAAGGAAACAGAAAGGAAAGGTCCGGACATGAGAGTGATTTAGACAGGATGGGCAGAGGATGCTGTGCTCAAGACTGCAAGAGAAAACAAGGACAGCTCTTCAAACATCAGTGTTTTAGTCCACCAGAGCTGATGTAAAAAAGTACCACAAACTGGGAGGTCTAGGACAACAGACATTTATTGCTGCAGAGGTTAAAAGTCTGGCCAGCTGGGCCATACTTCCTTTGGGGGCAGAATATGCTCCTGGCTGAAGCCTCAGCCATCCCTTGGCCTGCAGAGAGCTGTCTTCATTCTACATCTATCGTATTTCCTCCCATGGGTCTGTCTCTGTGCCCAAATTTCCTTCATACAAATACTTGGATTAAGGCTGACCCTCAAGACCTTGTTTTAACCCTGCAATGATCTCATTTGCAAATCTGGTCACATTCTGAGGTACTGGAGTTATGCTTTCAACAGTATGTTTTTGGGGAGACAGTTCACACTGTAACAGCGGGAAGGATGGTGTTCCAGGAAGACGAAGCACATCTGAGCCCCCGAGTTGCAGAGGAGTCTGGGGAGTTGGAGACACAGCAGGCTGGTGGCTGAATCTGGTGGCCAGGGGGAGGGAGTAGGACAGGGCGCCCTGGCAGGTACAAAACAACCTGGCTATTCACTCATTTTTTGCTACTAGAACTGCTGCAATATCTCTTGGGAGATACACAGACAGCGATTGCTAGATTAGTTTTGTTTTTCTCTCACTATAGTCCATGGAGTGCAGCTAGGCTCAGAAGGCCCCCCAATGGGTCACTGAAGTTGCCAACTTAGATAGAAAAATTAATTTTCCTTTCAAGTCAAATTGCACTTTTGTGTCCCCTGCCTGGATCAGAAACTACGGGAACCATCCTGTGCATCATCTCCAAATAAAACTGTGAAAGACGTCGGGACACGGACTTTACACCACGTCAGAGCCAGATGCCAAGTGGCTCCCTCCAGGGATCACACCACCATGCTGGCTGTTGCTAGGTCTGCATCATGGACACTGTGCAGCTCATGCAGAGGGATAGGACAGGAGGAAGTGAAAATGAGTATAGTGGAATTTTGATTTCACTGCAACTCAATTGCTTTGGGATTAGGATATTTAAGAAATTGAACTTTCTGTCATCTGCCTTTAGACCAACATTACTTATCCCCAGAGCCTTTCAGATGAAAAATGCATTTGCATGAGTCTGTGTTTATCTTCTTGATGATCTTATTTCTATTTCATTCATCCTGTCTTAATCTACTGTCAAACACGGAGGCTTATATTTCTTATCTCACACTTAACTCTGGGCCAGACTCTAAGTATAGTGCATAAATGATACTTATTTTTTATTTTTATTTTTAGAACTTTGTGTACAAATTTTGTTTTTAATCTTTATACAACCTTGCAAGGTAGGTACTATATTTTAAAGATAAAGAAGCTGAGGTTTTGAGACTTTAAGTAGTACTAAAAGAAGAACAGACTGTTTAATGTCAGGGATGTGAATTGAGAGCCAGTTGCCTGGGTTCAGATCCCAGCTCTCCTGTGTCCTGGCCCTGTGACTGTAAGCTAGTCACTTACATTGTTTGAATCTCAGATTTCTTATCTGTAAAATGAAGGTAATAATAATACTTACGTCACAGAAGTGATATAAATATTAAATGAATAAGAATATTTAATGGGCTTTGCCCAGTGTTTAAAACATATGCACAAAACTGTATTGTTAAAAACTGATTGTCAGTCCTAGGAGCAAATCTCACTAGTTATGTGTACTTGGGAAAATTCTTTAACATAATAGATGGCTATTTTGTATTCTCTAAGCCAGAGTGTCTTTGTGAGAGCTAAAGGAGACATTCCTTGCTGAGTAGTTAGCCCCATTCTGGCCTAAATGACACTGTCGGGGATAATATCAGAAAGGGAAATGTGCCTGGTTTACTAAATCAAGATGAAGAATTTGTATTTAATTTAAAATGCAATAGGAAAGCCCTGGAGAGGATTGGCAGAATTCATTTTTAAATTGAGAAGGGATGTGACATGTTCTAAGTTCTAAGATCACTTTGGCTTCTGTGATTTAACAGAAAGGTTGGGATTAAGAGAGGACTTGGAGCAGCCAGGGGGCTATTGCAGACATTCGATCTTTGTAGGATCTGCTTTTGAGGTAATATTGGACAAATCTGCTTGTGGATCAGATGTGGGAAGTAAGGCCATTGAGAAGCTGGTGTTAATACCTGGCAGAAGATGGTACCATTTACTGGGAGGGAGGAGAAGGGAGGGCTGAGAGAGCTGATATCATTAGTTATACTGAGGCATTTAAAGTAGAAAGTACTATGATTAATGTGAGATGTTAGTTGATTTAAGAAATGAATAAGTGTTTAATGTTGACAATGTCTCTATGGAAAATGTATAAGCTAATGTTCAGAGAAGGAGGAAGAAAACAAGCACCCTAACAATAAATAGAGCTGTTACTGAATATGTGGTTTACATTTCAGTTACTGAAAAAAGAAAAGCATTTGAAAGTATAGAATTCTGCCAGTCATTTGCATCAGAGAAAATGCGATTTTCCCTCCTAAGAGATTGAAATGAATGGCATAGTTAACAATGCTCACACCAAACACTTTAAAGCAAATCAGAAGCAAATGTTACATGGCAATCAATTCTAACTACATTATCTTAGATCAAGGATGATGACAATAAAGTAGAGCCTTTAAATATACAGGACAGGGCACAATTTTAAGTCACTGGTAGCCAGCACGGATTCTGGAAAAGAGTTCATGCTTTAAAAATTGGGTCAAGAATGGAAGAGGGAGAGAGGAGAGGAAAGAGGAAGGGTCAGGGACTAAGTTATAATCAACACTACTCTCCCCATGATACCTACCTTGAGGACAGAGTAAATTTTTACTGAAACTGGCATTACTGGAATTCAAATTTTACATAACATTAGCATCATCCCTGAGGTGATATAAGACTAAGTGTGATGGTCAAAACCATATATATGTAAGATCATCCTTAAATTTAGGAAGTTCTCCAGGCAGATGAATTGAATTGAGTGTCCCAGCACTGTGCTACCAAAGTAATATGTTGAAGTCCTATACATAACTTCTAGTACCTCAGAATATGACCTTGTTTGGAGATAGGGTCTTTAACAGAGATAATCAAGTTAGAATAAGATCATTAGGGTTAACTATAATCCAGTGTGGTTGGTGTTTTTATGGAAGGGGGAAGTCTAGACAGAGATATACCCAGAGGAAAGAGAATTTGAAGAGTCACAGGAAGAAGGCAGCTATTAACCAAGGAAAGAGGAAAGAGGCCAAGGAAAGAGGCCTGGAACACTTCTTTACCTTATAATCTTCAGAAGGAATCAATCTTGTTGAGACTTTGACTTTGACTTCTAACCTCCAGAACTGTGAGGCAATAAATCATATTGTTTAAACCACCAGGTCTGAGGTACCTTTTTGGGGATGCCCTAGTGGAGTAATCTGACCAGGCCACAAACCCAGTTTTCAACTATTATATTTAAATTTCCATGACCAAATAGCTTTCTCCTCACATTTAGATATAGTCTACCAAGTGTTTCTCAAATCTTGTAAGAACCACTGGGAAAGCTTATTACATCACAGAATTCTGGATCTCTGCACCAGAGACACTAATTCAAGTACATGAGTAGTAATAGCCAAGAATTTGCATTTTCAGCAGGTCTCAGGTGCAGCCAATCTCCAGGTCACATTATGAAGTACACTGGCCTAGCACAATGGCCTAAGAGACAGTCCAAGTGAACTAATTTTAGGAATTTGTTATAGATAAACATCAAATACATGTCCAGTTATTCATTTCACTCCATGATTTTTACTGTTGTGATGTGTATGAGATTTACAGAATTCTCATTTTGGTGGAGTATGTTTAGAATATGTACATTTTGATACAGGCTTTGTCAAAGAAAGCTGCTCCAGGTAGGGCATTGTTTGAAGCAGAGCACCTTTAACAAACTTATTCTGATGTTGTTGAGGAGGAAAGGGTTTGAAGGATAGGAGTAATTGCTATAGCCAGATGTCTATGGTTGCAAGTGACTGAAAATGGTGGCCGGGTCAGCGGATGCTAATCACCCATGAAGTGGGCTCGCCGTGACTCTGACACCGTGTCTCCTGGCACACTCTGCGGTAGGTGCATCTTTGCTGAATAAATACAAAGTGAACCTGACGGGAAAGGAGACCTCAGCAGTCCTACAAAGGCAATTTTGCAAGCTGTCTGGCCGTGGAATTAGTGGAATGTTTGCTCAGGGAGAAATAGCTGACGTCAACTTTGCTCTCTTTGTATCTCAAGGGCAGAGTCAGCCATGCCTCTGGCCAGCGCAGACACCCGCAGAGGGAAGAATGGCTGCTAGAGGGAAAGGTTAAAGAACAGGTCAGCTGGGCATCCATGCTCCCCTTCCCTCCCTCCTCCTGTTTGTCATCTTTCTGGCAAGGTGAATTCAATGCCCAGTAATTCCTTCTGACTTTCTAAGAGCTGTGGGACACACAAGTGTGAGAAAAGTCACTGCGGCACTAACAGGATTAGCTCAGCTTCACAAGCTAATCACTCTGGCCAGGGAGAATGAGGACGATGGGCAGGAGGCAAGGGAAGGAAGGATAAATGGGAGTTTTTCTTTGGATATCAGGAGGAGGTGTGTGTGTGTGTGTGTGTGTGTGTGTGTGTGTGTGTGTGTGTGTTGCCCAACTCACGGAAGCTGTTCTCTTTTCCATGTAAGGAGGCTTTTTAAATATGCACTGGGGGTGCATTTTATCTCTGTGCCCCGAGGAACAATCCCAAGGCATGATCCCTAAGGCACTAGGACAGCTTTGCTTTATTGTTAAATAAAGGCATCAAAGTGAGACTACATTTTAATACCACCTCTTATTTATGACACAGACCGGACACACAACACAAGGACTTTTAAACTGTCATATTAATAATACAAGGAGCACTTAGTAGAAGGCAAATAGCATAGTGGAGTGGGGATTGGTCTTGAGACAGATACCAGGTTTCATTTTTAACAAGATTTACTGGAAGAACTTGAGGCAATCACTTGATCTGCAAATTTACTTCTATTTGCAGAAAGCAAACAAATACAGCACACTCATTGCCCTCCTCTGTGATTAGTCCATGCTTACATAAATATTTCTAGCGTGAGTACCTTGTAATGTTTTGTTGGGGACATAAGAGTCAGTAGAATAGAATGAGTGAACTTTTGACTGTTATGTGTCTTCTAGATCATTGAGCAAATAGTCAAGGCTACAGTCTGTGTTTTGATATACAATTTTTAGGTAACATAAATGTCTTAATGAGTTACAAGTGAAACAGAAACAGTATAAATGATTTATGAAATTTAAGTAGAATTGGGGTTTGAATCTTGTGTCATCAGGGCCACCCATTAAATTATCTGATCTACTTTCTTATCTACATGTGAGAAACTGATAGTAAATGAATAATTTAGACATCCTAATTCTTTTCCTTTGAAGAAGATGGTGGGTTGTGCCCATTTACCTAAGAGACGTAGTGAGTTTGATGATACGATTTGATATAAAGATAAATGAGACACAGCTCCTACATTCGAGAAGCTTATGGTCTCATCACAGCAGTTACGTTTGCACACTTATTTTTTCTAGTAAACAAAAAGGCATCATTCAGTCCTCTCTGAGACTATGTTTTCAGGTCACTCTGTGCAAAAAGTAGGGGTAACACTCCTTCCCTCGCAAGCTGGTCTCTCAGTGTGAGACTCAAAGAACTTTACATCACTTTACTGTTTTCCTTCTTCAGGTTTAGAGATCTTGTGTTCTAATCTTTCTGCCGGCTTTGAGGAACAGTGTGAAGAAAAGGCTGAAATTGCTGAGCTGAAATAAAGACTGGTGAATTATGTGTCTTGGAAGGGAATAAAATCAGAAGGTTTTTAACCAGATGATGAGCAAAAGATGCGGAAGGAATGGATACTGCCTAGGTAATATGGGTAAATTTTAGCTTTCCTAGGGTGTAAATATACCAAGAGATGTACCAGGGAACGGTGGAAAATACTTCCTATTAATGCTATTGAGTATATCCAGGTTATATATTATTAAAGAAACATAAAAGTAGGAAGCATAGATTTGAAGCATGAGATGTTAGGATTTCCTAAAGAAATTGAGCAATGAATGCTTGGCAGAAGTGGCTGAAGTTTACTTCCTGTTAATTTTTTTATTGGATTCTTACAGTAGCATTTTTCCTCTTAGTCATCAAAATTTTATTCGGCGTCCATTCTATTTTAGGTACTAGTTTTGGTCACGGGTAAGAAGTATAAAGAAATATATGAAAGTGTGTTTGGGAACACGTGCCTAAGAGCATGACGAGGAGCAGTGCGAGTCCGTGGTAATTACTGCAATATAGGCATATATGGGTATTACAGAAAGGTGAAATGCATGAATTGAGGTAGCACATTTCCCAAAAGGTGTAATATTTGAAGACTTATCTCTCCAAATGGATTATCATTTACCCTCATCTTATCTTAAAGGTAAGATAATGCTTGGTGTAGTTTCCTTTGATTAGGTACAATTGATTAAACACTCAATACGTTAAAAAAGAATCCATATGTTCAAATACTTGATCATAGAGGGGTATGAGCTGGAAGTGAGGATGAAGCTTCAGTAATGAGATCACTGTCAGGCTGTCCTCGCCCTCCCTCCCTCCCTCCGTTTCTCTTTCCCTATTCGTGCTTCCCTCCCTCCTGCCCGCTCTTCCTTTTCTCCCTTCCTTCCTCTTTATCTTTCCTTCCCTTCCTCCTTGGCCCTCTTTCTCTCTCTCTTCCTTTCTCTAATATCTGACAGTCATTTTCCAGGGATTTCTTTGCAGAATTCAGATCGAATACATTTTATCAGAGTAGCATCTTGAGGATAATCTTTTCCAAGTCTTTTTTTTTTTTTGCAGGGGAAGAAAAGAGATAATGTGCAGCTTTTAGAATGGCTATAATTGAATAACAGATTCTGACTATTCCCTGGTTTGTTTTGATATGAACATTTCATGGCTATTAAAAAACAACTAAAAAAGAGAAACACTGTCCTGTTGGAAGGGGTTGTGAAAGAACGCATAATTGAACCAAAGCGCAAACTAAAATATTGTGGGCTTATATCTAAGTTTTTCATCACTACAAAATGTAAACTCTTTCTAAATTTTTTTCTAAATTGAAGATACCAGATGTTCATCTGTTTCTGTCCGGCGCCGCTCCCGACCCGCAGAAGACAGCACACAGACGATCAGATTCTGTAACGTGTTTTCTTTATTGGACACAGCACAAGCCCCACAGGAGTCCACTCTACGTGGCTCCTTCCGGGCTTCTTCTTTACCCCACAGGAGTCCACTCTCTGTGGCTCCTTCCGGGCTTCTTCTTCTTCTAGCTTCCCGTTACAGCAACTTATATAAGGGCGGTTAGCAAATCACACTACGCCACGTGGGCCTTCAGGATTGGTTTCAGGGCGCCGTAAGCAAGCACCTTTCTATATAAGGTATATACAGAGTCAGCAACAAGAACCAGAAAACAGGATATAGGCGCCATCTTGGTAACACGGTGGGAGGGGCTGTTTCCAAGGAGACTAACAGCAAGCCCTCACACCGGCTCCCAACATCTCCCCCTTTTTGATTTAAAAGACAGCCAGGCTTTTATTCTGAGTGAACCCAGAGGCCAGCACCCTGAAATTGAACCGGGAACTTCTCTCTGTACCGGTTGGCCACCCCGGACTGAGAGAGCCCCGAAAATCGTCCTTTTGTAGGGCTAGGGAGATTTGGACGGAACCTAGATGCATACTGGCATGGGTCCTGATGTCTCTCTCGTTTTTTCCCCAGAGTAGATCAT
>PVLD010023407.1:0-27431 GCA_004027595.1 Dinomys branickii | reverse complement strand
ATATATATATATATATATATATGCATGCAAGATAGATGATTGTACTAATTTCTATTATTTTATTGAAAGAAACAGTGCTTATATTGTTTGATCAATTTGACATGCCTAGATCTGGTAATCTGAGCAACTACTTTGAGGATAACAATATGCAATATAATAACCATTGTTAATTTCCTATCATCTTGTTTTGAAATTCTGTATCATTTTTATTGGTTTTTTATTCTCTTTAAAATAAAAAGATAATTTTTAAAAAGATAAAAAAATAAAAGATAGAGTTAAACTGGGAAACAGAACAACTAGAGCCAGCCACGTTCCCAGGTGTTATATTTCCCTTGAGATCTCCTCAAAAGCATATGAGGTCTGTGACCCTCATGCAGGAATGGAAGCCATGCCTGTGATCCCAGCTATTCCAGAGGTTGAGCCGGAGTACTGCAAGTTTGTGGCCAGCCTGGGAAAATTGACAAGACCTTGTCTCAAAATAAAATTTAAAAAGAGCTTGGGATGTAGCTCAGTGACAAAGCACTTGCCTAACAAATGCAAGGCCTTGGATTCAATTTCCAGGACTGAAAAAAAAAAGAGTGAATTGGTACAGTCAAGATGTTTGCAAGGTTAAGTTCTCCGTCATCTTCTTGCTGAAACCCTTAGGAAGTTGTAAAATCTTCTTCATATTCCAGTCGGTCCCAAGGATTCAATAATAATGATGGTAATAAATACTCTTAATTGGGCCACATGCTTTGCATCCATTACCGCTATGCTCAGCAACTCTGTGTGGGGTGCAGGACTCGAGGTTCTGGAAGGGATGGCCCAGGTTCTTGAGCACTACTGCCTAGCAGACCCCCTTCCTAAGCCTCCGTTTCTACTGCATTTGCTTCCGCCCACATCCGAGGCAGGACTAAAATCGCCTCCACCTTACATTAAGGGAAACTGCTGAAGTCCTGCCAGTAGAGGATGGGATGACTGCACCAAGGTGACATGGTTCATTCGTGGTGGCTCTGGGATTCACTACCCACTAAGCTGCACTCCCATATGACAGAAAGAACAAGGGGTTTGTCCACAGTCAGTTCCATGAGCTGAGCCTGTAAACAGAACAACATTGGAGCCAGTGTGCTAGAGGTAGGATGACACGGACAGCCAGCCATCCCAAGCAGAAGGTCAGAGCTTCCAGGGCCAGGAGGACGTGCTGCTGCCAGGTGACTCTGTCCTTCCCTGTCCTGCACCTCTGAGGTTCTCCCTTTAACCCTAAAGGAGCAATGTGCTGCCCATTTCATTGAGAAAGGCTGCATTATAGGGACATCAAGGGGAACCCCAGACCTCCCTCTTGTAAGAGGTGTGCATTTGGTAATTTCCTGCACACTGCACTGGAGATTAAGAACACAGCAGCCCTCTGAACCAGGGCCCACAGATAGAGAGGTGAGCACTCCTGTCTCTGTCTCTCTGTCTCCCTCTGTCTCTCTGTCTCTCTGTCTCCCTCTGTCTGTCTGTGTCTCTCCCTCTCTCTCTCTGTCTCTTCTGTCTCCCTCCGTCTGTCTGTCTGTCTCTCTCTCTTGCTCGCTCGCTCGCTCACTCACTCACTCTCTCATTCGCTCTCACCCTTGCTCTCAAACAAAGGTCATGCCAAGCAAAGTCCAAAGCCCATGGAGCACTGCCCCTGCCATCTCACGAGGTAATATCATCTCAAGTATGATCTCTGGCACCCCAGGGAACTGCATGCCACTGCTCTGGAAGTGGAGTGTGTTCTCCCTTTCCATTGGAAGTCATACCACTTCTGAGGCAAGGATCTCTGGAGGGATCCCCTGGGACGACAAGCAGACATTCCAGGCCAATCAGAGTGAACTGTTCCTCTCCCCCCGCCATCACACCAGTGACAGTAACTGAAAGGGTTGAAGAGAATTGACTGAGTGTGAAACACAGACTGAAGCACCCTTAAGACCTACAACAGTAAAGTTCTCCCTCTGACTTTTCCCTTCACCCTCTTCTCCCAGCTCTTCCAACTGGAGATACACACACATGCCCCATTTGTGTGCAGCCTAACACAAGCTTCCATACACAGGCAGCACACAAGTTCTTGAGCAGCAAATATTATTTCTTAAAAATTGAGGGCAGTGACCTGTACGTCTATGGAACTTGAATTACTACAACAGCAGCTTTCTTTGGGAGCCAAAATTGTATTTCAGTCAATACCTACGGGCTGAATGTTGTGTCTGAGTAAATTTCGTATGGTTATGTCAGAATGAACCCAGTGAGCCGTGAATCCTTAATTGTACTTGCTAAGAGCATTTAGCTGTCTTGCTCCAACCCTCTGATTCCTGCCTTAGAATTGCAGCGGGAGCTAATGGCCAAAAAAAGAAGCAATGTGTAATGCAGTATAATTGGGCAATCAAAAGAACTTCCTCCCATCAGGAAAGTAAGCAAGGCAATGGCAGCTGGCCTTGCTGGGGCTGTGTAGGGGTCTTGAGTCCAGGGAATACTTTATACTGGATAAATATAACTGAAGTTGCCTAACTTCCCAGCATGATCTAATTAGTAAACACCTTCAAAAGGGCCAAGCTGACTTCTAAGACAAAGTCTGCCACACACTGCAAAGGTGGGCAAATAAATATTTAAAGGGCACATCTGTGTAGGTGGAAGGGGAAGGGGGAAATAGATTAGGAACAGATATGCACTAACTTTGGGAGCTCTGTTGTGTAATTACCCTTGACCTAGCCCCTTCCGCAGGCCAAATAGGCCCCTTCTCTGGGGCCTCTGAAGAACTTGACTCTCTAGGCCCACAGCTACCCTGTCTCCACCAAGAATCACCTAGGACAAGGATCCACTGAACCTTGGCACACCCCTGGCCAGACCCCTGGTCACTCAATTGTTTGGGATATTAAGGTTAAATAGAAGAGCTGTTTAACTTCTTATAAAGAACACTATGAATCAGCAAACTCATCAATATGTAAATAACTAATAACTTGGGTTTTCAATTCAGCAGTGATGCTCCTTCCAGGACTAACTCCCCACTGGCGGCATTTCAAGCTGTGCCTCTGCAGAGGACCAGCCTCCTGTCCAGCATTTCTAGACCCCTCATACCTTTTAAGTGGCTTGTGGCCAATTATCACATAGATCCTCACTGCACTATGCTGGAACGGGAGCTAATGGGAGCTCCCAGGTCACAGAAAGGGTTTGAAAGAATCAAAGTACACGCTGCTCAAATGGCCTGAAATCAATTCCACCTCCACTGTTAACGTTCCAGAGGGCTGGAGACTAGACAGTTTTCACCACTGGCTTTAGAACTGGGGCCTGTACTTGGATTTGGAGTGCAGTTAGTGATGCTTGGATTACAGGCCAACATGAGGTTCTCCATGCAGACTACTTCCCACACCTGAGGTGAGATGGGGCAGGAGAGCAGAGAGGGCCACACAGGTAGCACCTGCTCCTTTCCAGCCATGCCGCTGGCGCTGCCGTCCATTCATCTTCTCATTTAACCTCACGGCATACCTGCAGGCAGCAGTTGTCATACCCACTTCGCACAGGAAGGAAGACCAGGTTTGGTTGGCTTGGTTACTGTTGTTTGGTAGGTTGTGGGTTTCCAGCTGTACCACGTATACACCAATCATTCACTCAGCAAAAAATTATAAAATGTTGGGAGGCAAGAGCTTCATCTTCTTCCCACTATATTCCCAGCACACAGCTGAGTGCTGAGCCCATGTTAATTCATTGATTTGTTCAAAACATTCATCAAACAGGGGTCTAGATGGGAGCAAGAGCAAAAGGCACCTGTTATAATAAAGATTACATGTTAGTAGAGAGAAACAATCCATTAAAAACTAAAGAAGCTAGGGCTGAGGATATAGCTCAGTGGAATAAACACCTGCCTCGCAAGCACAAGGTCCTGAGTTCAATCCCGGTACCACCAAAGAAAAACTAAAGAAGCTAGGGAGAGAGGGAGGGAGGGAAAGAAGGAAAGAAGGAGGAAGGAAAAGAGGGGAGGGAGAAAGGAAAGCAAAGGGACAAGAGAGGAGTAAAAAGGGGAGGAAAAGAAAGGAAGGGGAGGGGAGGGGAGGGGATGGATGGAGGAAAGAAGTAAGTGGTCAAAAAGTATGGAGAGCACTGCCATGAGCTGAGAAACGGTGGTGGAGAAAAGCAAGGTGGTGCCTCATATTGGACACTCAGGGCGGCACACTCAGGAGAAGACCCTAAAAATTGGATCTAAATGACCAGAAAGAGGACACCATTAAGGACCAGGAAGAAAGATTAGAGCCAAAGAGACTGCAAAGACCCTAAAGGAGGAATAAGACTTAAGGGTTCAAAAACCTGAGAGAAGACCCAGTATACACAGATCATGTCAGTGACAAAGGCAGAGTTAAGGGAGATGATGTCAAAGAGACAGGGAGAAGCAGGTGATAGAGGGTTGTGTAAGCAGGGCAAGGCTCATCTATCACACATTTGAGGGAATAAATTCACAGATCTTGGTGCTCTGTAAGAAAAGCCTTTTGGGATGTGCATCCGAAGGACAAAGACATCCACATCCTCTCACTGGGGAAGTATTTCCCACCAACCCCATGGAAGATAGAAGGGTACCAGTTGAGTACACTGTACTCTTGCTCCTCTCCTAGATCACAGTTTTAAAGAAAGTGACACTTGCATGAGCAGAGCAGCAAATTCCTCCATTTGAAGAAATGCTCTACAAACACATGGAAACCTCTAACTTAGCCTGGAAAAAGTCAAGGAAAATGTTAAGACAGCATACAAATGGCAGCCAAGATAAAGAATTTAGAGATGGGTTGGTCTCTATAGACTGGAAAGTTCAGAGAAAATTAAAAATAAAATTGGACAGAGCTAGAGCTTCAGAAGTGAGCACAGCTCAGAGGTAGGAGGGAGGGTACCGGGCTGTGCACAAAACGTCCACTGGTTTAAGTCCAAGGTTAACACGTTGGCAAGGTGGTCAAAGTTCCCACAGCCTCTGTTTCTCCCAATTTTGCATTTTCTGCACACTGCACATATACTCCAAGAGCTTGCATTCTCTCCCTCTCTCTCTCTCTCTCTCTCTCTCTCTCTCTCTCTCTCTCTCTCTCTCTGCTGAAAAACAATCAAACTGACCTGCACATTTGTCCCAAATTCCTTAGGAGCCCAGACACCCTGAACCGAAAGCCAGATATTCATCTTCTTAATAGTTAACCATGGCTAAAGATAGGGAACCCCTAATTTCATCTGTTTGTCTCCTTGGCAAAAATAGAAGGCTGCTGCTTTGGGGCAGCTATTCCCAGATGTTAATTTAATTTCAGAATGTGTCAAGTTAGCTGTTTCTGAGTAAGATTGACCTCATGGCCATTTAACAATAAGCATAAACATCTCAGTCATGCTGTACAGCATGTTTGGGAAGATCTTGCTGCATGTTTTGGATGGTAGAGGTGGCTCAATGTTACATGTTTTTCTTCTTGTCTGGGACCCGTGGGCCAACTGGGACCTGCTGTTATCAGGGTGGTAGAAGAGGCACAGGAGAATGAATGGAGACAGGAGGCGTCTATTAAAGTGGAAGAGCTGGTTTCCTGTGACTTTTGCCTACATTTCACAAACAAATCACACATCCAAGCTCAAGGTCAAGGAGGAGAGGGCATGCTGTCCACAGAGGGTTTTGGAAAGAATGAATATGATAATGTAAGAACCATAGTCGATTATTTAATACACTGCAGAGATTACAAATTACCCATCCCATTTTTCTCAATAAAGTCAAATCTCAGAGGGTAGAGTTCATGTTCCTACAAACACCTTGTACTTTCCAAAGCTCCCTTAACTCTTTCTTATCCAGCAGACTCTTAGAGCCTCTCTTTCCATCCTGACCCTAACAAATTCTAATTCATAAATATTTCTGGCTCATGATTGTGAACATCTCTGGTTAATATTTTTGGCTATCAGAAGTGGTCATGGTACTACAAGAGCGGATTTGCCAGTACAGAGTTGTGGGTACATCTGTTAGGATTTGATGTCTAAACAAAGCATTCCAAAAGTTAGCTCACAATTCTAAAGTTCAGGCAGGCAATTCTGGCCTGGGTTGGGCTGGCTCATGCACCTGTAATCAGCTGGTAGACTGGCTGCATTGGATGGTCTAGGATGACTTTGCTGGGACAGCTGGGGTCTCTCTACATTGTCTACTTCTTCTGGAGGTGAATCAGGACTTATTCATACATCTGTGTCAGCATTCTAAGTGCTCAGGCATGGTGATTGCAGTCTTGAAGAACAGGCTCAGGAGACACAGCATTACTTCTGCCACATTCCAATGGCCACACCAAGGCATGGGCAACACCAAAACAAAGGACTAGGAAAACTGATTCCACCTCATATGGGAGAAGATGCAAAGGGTACTAACCATGTTTGCAGTTCTCCCTGTCCCACACATGCAGGAGTGTTTTCTCTGGATGTCCATGGACAAATCGAAGAGAGTCATGCTTACCTTGGGTTTTGGTCCATGCCACCCTGCTGAGTCACACAGAAGTTAATTAACAACCTTGGACTTTGAATCATGACATGTTGTCCAGTAAATTGGCATTCCATTTGTGTTTATGTTGTTGACGTCAGCCAAAGTGTAACCTCTCATATTCTATGTCATCTACATTGCTTCACCTAGCTTTTATCCTCCATTTCCCTTCCTATAGCACTCCCTTGTATCCGTTTTGCAAAACAGGTGCCAAATTCTTAAAAGCATCTTTATGCATTTCCTTGCAATGTCAGCTACCACTTTGGCCCTAACAACAGTTTAAGAACAGAGATAAACACATTTCCTAATCTTCCTGCATATTCAGTGGCAGACATCACAGTCTTGAGCCCACAACTGGCTCTGGTGACTACATAAGGTTATATAAAAATGAATCAATACCCAATATGACACAGTTCCAGTGGAGTCAACTGGACCCAAAACCAATTGGCATAATTCTGAGGGGGTTTGGTAGAAGCAGGTAAGCATTAGACTATTTTAGTTCGAAAAGGAACTTCCTGATATTTATCCTGCTCCATTTTCCCTATTGCAACTTCCCCTGAGGTCTGAAAAGCCTCCTAAAATCCCTTGGAATAAAACTTGAAAACAACTGGCTGAAAACAGCATTTTCCAGACTATAACAAATACAATACTCAATAATAAACGCATTTGAAATAGTAACTCAGCACACAAACACACACAGTGAACTGTGACATGGGGTCTCAGTGCTACTTCTCAGCACATGCTGTGCCCTCTGTGATTTTGGTTATATTCATTTCATTTCTAGAATATGGCCATGAACTATGATACTGATTTTACAACCTGTTAAACAAGCTGTCACCCACAGTTAGAATATATTAGACTAAATGTTCTATGGAAGAAGTCATTCTACTTTTAAATTATTTTGGCAGATGGTCCTATTGGTCTAGCTTCTGTATCCTTCATCTCTGTTTATTGTCAGAGCTGAGGAGGGAGTGGCAATGGCCACTGCCAGAATGAGCAAGAGAGAGTGAGCTTCTAGGTAAAATGTACTCATGTCCCCCAGGGCATAGAGATTCCATAGTCTCATGGATATGGAGCAAATCAGTAAATCAAACTTTCAAGGTGAGTTCACTCTGGATTCAGAGTATCCACGTTCAAGTCCCAGTTGTGCTAACTGGAGCTTGGTTATATCCACTTATTAATCTGTATGCATGTCAATAATTACCTCCTTCAGAACTGAGGTCTCATAAATAAAATCACCCTGCAGAGTTATTAGCAGCATTAAATCAGATAGTGTGTACCGAGCTTAGCAGAGTCAAAAACACAGAAAACGCTCAAAGTCTCCTAGTACTGATAAGGGAGAGGATGAATAGGTTTCCTTCAAAGAAGCAAGTTCAATCATCAAAATGAAAGTTGCATGGTTCTCTTCTAAATTTTAATTATCAGGGGAATGCAGATCCCAGTGCTTCCTCTGCCACTAAATGGCTGTGTGGTCTTCAGTCACACACTATCTGAGCCTCAGGATCCCCAGCTGTGAAATGGGAAGAGCTAAGCCTATTAGAGAGATTTGCTGCCAGCAGAATGCACAGAGAGATGAAATACTGAATGCGTAACAGGTGACATGGAGGTCACTTCACTACAGTCAATGCTGAGCCTAAAGAGGAGAGGCTGAGGGAGACAGAAAGAAATGTCCTCACAATATCTGGCCAAAAAGAAAAAAAAATCAGAGCTCTTTGAAAATCAAGGATTTGTATTTTTAAAATGATTGAAAAACATTAAGTTGTGTAAGAGACAACTGCAGCCAAATCACATGAGTTATCTCAGCTGTGATGTATTGTTCTGAAATGTGAAGCCCCGCTAAAAAGTTCCAATAAGATGAAATCATAGAATTTGTGTGTGTGTGTGTGTATGTGTGTGTGTGTGTGTGTGTGTGTGTGTGTGGAGGTGCATTCATTTGGTCCAGTCAACACAATTGCCCTTCTGTATGTGCCCCAAAATGTGCTCATGAGATCATTAAGGCAAGTTCCTACCATGAGAAGCCTATAATCAATTTCTCAATTCTTCTTCTCTTTCTGTTGAATGCTTACTAGGTAGCAGGCTGGTCCCAGGAGTTTAAGGTATATCATTTCGCCTGCTCTTCATAGCAGCAACTGCTCAGATGGGCTTTGTTACTCTATCTCATAGTGGATCCACTAGCTGCTCAGAGGCAGAGCAAAAATGTGAATGAAAGCGTCTTTGTTAACACTTTAACCCTCTAGAAAAGCAGTCACCAACCTTTTGGGCACAAAGGACTGGTTTTGTAATTGGTAGGGTGGATGGGCTCAGGATGATTCCAAGGCTCTCACAACCTCCCTCCTTTGCATGCACAGGTCACTGCAGGGCTCAAGCTCCTATGAGAATCTGATGCTGCTGCTAATAAGAGGCGGAACTCGGGTGGTAGCATGAGCCATGGGGAGCATTTATAAATACAGAAGAAGCTTTGCTTGCTCACCCACCCCTCACCTCTTGCTGCGCAGCCCACTTCCTAACAGGCCATGGACCAGTACCAGTCTGTGGCCCAAGAGTTGGGAACCCCTGCTTTAGAGCCTCCCAGTTTCACTCCCATGAACTAGTAAATGCAACTATAAAAGCCAAACTTGATGTGTACATCCATAACAACAGAAGGTCAGAGTTAAGACCATGAGCCTCAGACTTGGCCAGACCTGGGTTTGAATTCTTGTTCTAGCACATTGTAGCTTATGGGAAGAGTAGGTCAAGAGAAAGAACGAGACGGATACATGATACAACAGAAAGTCTGTGAAAATACTCACACAGGCACACATGCCCTA
Source organism: Dinomys branickii (assembly GCA_004027595.1). Classification (NCBI taxonomy): domain Eukaryota; kingdom Metazoa; phylum Chordata; class Mammalia; order Rodentia; family Dinomyidae; genus Dinomys; species Dinomys branickii. The sequence continues at coordinate 18,170 of PVLD010023407.1, read as the reverse complement.
TAGTACATCAAATCCTATCTCCTTACTTGGCAGCTGAGAAAACCAAGCACAGGAGAGAAGGGTCAAGGGGGTTCCCTGCCTGTGCCCACACAGGAAGCCTAGAGGTCAAGAAAGACCCAGGCTCTGGACCCTCAGCTCTGTGTTCCTTCCAGGGTCCACCCCAGGGCACCTCCCTTTATAAATACATGCAAGTTTTCAAATGGCTACTCCCCAGCTCAAAGAAAATAACTGGCCCACACCAGGCAGATTCTTGAGGAACACGTCCCTCTCCAGCAGATCTCTCCCTTTATCTGCTCATATCGAAGGTCAAGCGAAGGGCAGTGCAACACTTTCATGACTCCACTCCTGGGTCTCCACACCCAAGAATGCAGTGGAGGTTTAAATTAATCACACTGCAGACAAGAATTTCAACAGGCTCCTCCACATCTTCTGGACTTTTATTTTTCCTGGTGAATACCATCAGCTGTCCTGTTGCTAAGAGAACAGAGTGGGTGGGAATGGGCAATAGCTACATTTTTCCAACTTATCTGCAAAACCAGTTTTGCCTTTGCTCCCCCCAGGGGTTCGGCTTCCTGAAGAACAGGATATTACAAGCAGGGAGATGAAGAAAGTGAGACTGCACTTTTTAAAGAAATGGCCTGAGCTCTTCCTGGCCATTCGGTGTCATCCAGCCTTGTCCTGGGAGCTGCCAATTACGGGTCTGATGCAATGTTTGGGAAAGATCTGCAGAGTACACATGACTCAACAAAATATGACGACTTGCATTCCTATCTCTTGGGAAGTTGTACTTATCGGCACCAACAAGGGCCATGTGGTCAGCAAGAGCACTGGGCTGAATGTGTCATCAGGGAATTAAATAGGAATTAAAACCCAAGAAGAGGCTGCGGGGAGGTGAGTCTCTGAATCACTGTCACTCCGGGACTTTCCTTGCCCGTTGCATTCCAATCTGCCAGACCTCAACCTGGCAGGACCAGCCCATTGCTCAATGTCAGAAGCATCTGCCTGGAATGTGGGATATGCGAGCTCCGACACCCCCTGAAGCTTCCCCACACGGCCCAGCTGGCCGCACCCACTGCGCACACTCGTTCCTGAGAGCCCAGAGCCATTAGCGGGGAAGTGGCGCATGTCCCATAAAGTCAGGCAGACACAGGAGCTGAGGCCGGCCTGCCTTCCTCCTCCAAAGGCTGTGTGCAGGCTCCCTATCTATGCTGATGAGCAGAGCAGACAAGGAAAGTGAGCCCTTGGGAGCAGCCCAGCACATTCTTTTGCCCTTAGAAGAATATGTGAATTAACTTCCTCTTTCCTGGGTTTGTACTTGACAGTCTGAGAAATGAAAAAAAAGAAAAAGAAATGTACAATCCTTTATTTTCAAAGAACTCTAAAGTGGAGATATATATATAGAGAGAGAGAGAGAGAGAGACAGACAGACAGACAGACAGAGAGACAGAGAGACAGAGAGAGAAATCTAATTCTCCACCGTGCCTATGTCTAGGGTCCCTCCCCATCTCAGCTAACAGCATTGGTGTATCAGTCCTTGGCACACTAGTATGAACAAGAATATAACATATTCAAAAGCCCATTTAGATCTGACAGTGTAGTGTGTTCCCAAGCTCAAGGCCCCAGCCCACAAAAGACCTATCACGAACAGACATCCTGAGTGGCCATATGCAAATCACATTGTCTCCTTACAGCCAATGGGCCATCAACAACGGAAAATAATGGATTTGAGTGCAGTGCGCTGTGTGCTAGGGTCAGGGACCCACAAATTCTAAACAATAAGAACAGCCAGACTAAATTGGGCACACACAATGGACCAGCATACGATAAGACCCTGATGGCTTTGTCCTATTTAATTTTTACAACTAATGCAGTTTACATAATAGCTTTTCACAGCCTCTCTGTTGGGAGCGTCCCTGTCACACAGCTCTGGCAGGCTCTGTCACACAGAAGGTAGAAACTCTGCCACAACAACGGTGATGACTCAGGCCAGCTGTCAAAGACGATGTGCTCTTTGACATGGGACAGCAATTAGCTGAAATAATCCCAAACTGCTGCTACCCTTAATCCCTAATTGCCCATCTGGGTTTGCGGTTTTGTCTACAGAAAAAGACACAGAGCCAAGCAAGTGAAAGGGCTGTTCCATGAAGAGTCTAGGGTAAAATGGAGTGTGCGTTTTCAGAAGACTGATAAGTGTGCTCCAGCCAGGCCAAGTTCAGTAAGCACAAAGGTCACAGGTGCAGAATGGAACTGGGTGATCTTTGAACCCCGGAAAAAAGGAGGGAGGAGACGTAGGCAGTGAAGAAGAGAAGATCACAGGAAGGCTGATCTCCAGGCAGAGCTCTCACGGTTTTGGTGATGGACTGACTGCACCATTTTAGTTATGGAGGCATCAGAATGCACCCCTCACTCTCTTTCAAGATCTAATAAAACTCATTATAGAAGCTAGGGACAAGTCACTTCTCCCCCACGGGACAAAATAACTGAACCTAATTTCACATTCAAAGGCATAGTCATGATTTCTTAAGGCACTTATAAGTTATCTGGTGCAAGAAACATTTGATCAGAATATATGTCAACAGATAAAACCATGAGTCACATTCATATCTAGATTTGTGTCTCAATAAGATGGTTGAAGAGTCAGTCAAATTCCTCCTCACATGGTACAGAACATGAAGAAGAATGTCATCCCCCCATAAATGTCCCTTCAGTAGGGTGTGCTTTAGCAAGGGTCAAAGATAGTGGTGATCATCCCCAAGTTAAATTCTAACACTGATTACTGGGCCTTGAGGAAAATTGCCAAACGATGTTTGTCAGCATTATATTCCTAGCACCTGTCACAGTACAAAGCATAGTAATCCTCAAATAGACGTTTGTTGTGTACATCAATGTCCCACCAGAACTCAGTTTTTGTGGTGAGCTGAGAGACATCTCTCTCTGGTAGATATTGATATTTCCTTGCACATGGACAGCTTGAGCCAAATATCAGGCCCACAGCTTTCTCTCAGCCTCACAATCTTGCCTCTTGTCTTGTGTTTTTCCTATGTTGACTATTGCTCCCCCTCTATGAAATCCCCTCTATACATTTGCCTCACAAACTCCCACTCCCATTTGGAAAACTTTCCCAAATATCTCCTCCCCCTGAAAACCTGTTCCTACCTCAGCCTGGGGAACCACTGTTCATACCCGCTTTGGGCCACACTGGCACACAGGGCACAGTGCCTGGCAAGAAATACCACTTCTATGTGCAGTGTGAGTGAAATACATGGTGAGTGTATGAAATTTTTTAAATTTACAGTAAAAGATGCATCCCCTTTAACTACCCTCAAGATACTCCTCCTTGCTTGGAACACACTTATTGCATCTTTCTTGGCACTTTCTGAAGCAGTCCTCGTTCATGAGTCTCTTTAGTTACAGCTGCCATGGTTGCCTCAATGTCCTGAATCAATTCAAAATATTTATCTTTCACGGTTACTTTGACTGTGGTGAAGAGCCAGAAATCACATGGAGCTAGAGCCCTGAATCAGGTAGACAAGGACACACCACAATGTATTTACAAGCATGTTTTTCTTTTGGGTGGTACTGGGCATTCACCGTATTTCTCATCGCACCTTGTAAAGACACTTATGAAAGAGCACTTCCAGAACTGCTTCAGAAAATGGCAAGAATAAAGGGATAAGTGTTTTTGAAATGAGAAGTATTTTTAGGGGGATTAAAGACAATGTATCTTTTACTCTAATATTTTTTTAATTTAAACACTCATATATTTTTATCTTGATAAGGGGCAGATAAACAACTTAATAGTAAGAATACTGATAATTGGGGTTAAACTGATAGCAGCTAAGTACCTACCAAGTATAAGGCACTGGGCCTCTTCCTTTACTGGACTCACATTCCACAGTAAATGACCTGGGACTACTGTATGTATCAGTGAGTAGTGAGCAATGTACACTCTTGTACAACATGCTTTTTACATTTGCCAAAAGACCACAGACATCTTTCCAAATCAAGAAATGTTCATCCTATAGTCATTCTTGATAGATGTCCAGTGTTTTTTCTCATGAGTGCACCAAAGTCAATATTGCATTTTAAGGATAAAAGAACTTAACAAGGCACTGAAGGCCACATATAGCAAATGAGTACAAAAGCAGGAATGGGAATCCAGGTCTATCAGACAACCGGCTCCTACTCTTGCAGGTGTGCTCCACAACCTATTCCAGGACCCCTGTCCTTCAGTTTATTCTAGAAGCCCTGGCCAGTGGCATGCTCCTGGGACCAGTGCTGGCCTCTCTGCTTACTTGCTTTCTCATCAAGACCAGTCACACTTTCCAGATGAGTACAGAAGGAAAATGCAGAGCTCATGCGTTTCTTCACTCTCAGGCACTGTGGTGTGAAGTAGGTATGATGGGCAACTTTGCACCGGCAAATTGCAAGCCTTATTCTTGGACTTCCTCATAGTCAAAGGTGTGGTTTGAATGCATCCACCTGCCTGCTCAATAATTAGTTCACTTGTGTCCAAAAAAATAATAAGAGAAAATCTAACACAACGATAGATAGGGGGGACACAGCTGGTATGAAAATGCTGGTGGGTTTTAGTCAAAGTGGGTCCAGAATGAGTCAGCAGGGAGATGTGCATGACAAGGGAACAGATTCAACTTCAGCAACATTCAGAGGACTAGAGTCCCAAGAATGGGCAGAGTACTCAGCCCCTTTGATGCAGGACCAGGACAAGTTTCTTCTCCTCTGCTTCAGTTTCCCTGTCGGCTCAATGGGGGTCCTGATGGAGAACATGACATGAACTGTTCAGTGGATCGCTAGGCATACAGCAAGCTTGCCAAGATCAAAACTAGTCTTGCTACTCTCCTGACATGAAGACAGACAAGACCCTGTTGTTCTTATTTTACAAATTTTGAAACTCAGGTGACAAAGCTCCCAAGTGGCAGAAAATAGACTTCAAACCTGATCTACCTGTTTCTGAAGACCATTTTCATAACCACTAAGTTATACTTCCTCCCCCAATAGAAAATTTAAAACAAGAAAACCCCATAATCTCACGACCCAGAGATAAACACTTTTACCTTTTTAAACACTTTCAGAATTTCTTCCATATATAAGTGAATACAACTGCACTGTATTATATCACCACCTGCTTCTTACATTTCCATCTCCCTCAACCCTCTTGTCGGGTCAGTCAGGGTTCATTCTCATAGTCATCCCTGATGGCCATTTGTTCACATGGTCATGCTGTCATCTACTCGGCCAATTCTTCACTAATGAGCTTTGAAGGGGTTACATTATTCACAAGTGTAATCAATCTTGCAGTGAACAGCCTTGTTGCCAAGACTTTGAGTTATGATGGGTGAAGGAGGGATGGATGCATTACAGCTTGTTCTAGGAAGCAGTTGAGTGGGTGATCAAACTTGGACTCTTGTTCTATGAAAATGTTCCATGAAAATGTGGAGCCTATGACATCTCCATGTCTGGAGAAGTGAGAGTCTAGGGGAAGAAATCCGGGAGCAGAGACACCACAGCTGCCTTCAGATGACCAAGAAGATGTCAAGGGGACTGTGGTAGGATTTCCTCTGAATGTTCACTAAGTAAACATTCTAGTAATGAATGGAATGGAAGAAATAAGCCAGATTATCTAAATGCAATAGGAAAGCCTAGGAATGCAACCCTAGATCTTGACACCAAAGTCTGCTACACTTATTAAAAGCATGCATTTTACAGGAAAACAGACCTTGCTGAAGAGTAATCCTTCGCTTGCTGGCTGAATGACGCATACTCTAACCACAGTGTCTCATCAGTCACACAGGATAATCATACTCACTCCTGATCGTGGCTGGGAAGAATGAAGGAGTTGATTCAGGCAAAATGATCAGCACAGTGCCCAGCACAGATGAAGTGCTCAATAGATCATAGGCAGCATTAGCTTGGTCCCATGTGCTAAAGAGAGATCTAGGAGAGAAAAATTAAAAGTTGTCTATGTTATCCATTCTTCTCCAAAATGAGCCCATCTGAGTTTGTCCTTTAAGATAACTTAATGTCCCAGCTTCCAGAGACCACACCAAGAGCACTGACTGATTCATATCACTCACTGGTCATTTCTAGCCACTGGGCTTGTCATGATAACTTTCACTAATAAGACAGTGTCGAGGCCTCCCTAACGAGGCTCCTAGCTTATTGCAGAAGACAAGTCCCAACACATGATCCTCACCAAGGGAGGGATGGCTACAGCAGGAGAGCACACACAGGCGTCTCACTTTGTCAGGGGGGACAGGGCACACTCCATCACAGGTGACAGCTAAACCACATCCTACAGGAGGAGGAGCTGCCAGCAGAACAAAGTTTTGGCTGAGCACAGTTACCCACAGGTGAAGGAGGAGGGCTGAGAGGTCCTGGGTTGAGGTTGGAAATCTCAGCAGGAATCCCTGCTCCTTCAATCAGTCTCTACTGTGAAGGAAATGGGGACCCTCAGAGTAGGTTTTGAGCAAATAAGTACTGTGAAGGGTTTGGTACTTACAGAACTCATTTGAGTGTACAAAGAAACAAGGGGGGCAACCCTGGAGGCAGAAGCTTCTGGGAGAGGGCGGTGGTCCAACAAAAGAGCAAATAGGACACAGAAAATGACTAGATTGAAAGCAGGGTCCACCAAGCTCATCATACTGGAGGCAACTTGGGACACTGGCCAAAATAGGGCTTTCTTTCCAGGTTCTGTGTGGGGATTTCAAACCTCTGAGAATTTGAAGTCGTCACACCCAGAAAGACTGTGGTGCCAAGATCCTTCAACCCTTCTCTGGTTAAAGATGCTTAAATCAGAGCAGCTAAGCAAAGCAGAATTATGTCTCATTTCCAGACCCAAAGGAGCAGCTCCACTGAGCCTCAGCCTAAAGTCAGCTCAGGGGATGGATAGTCGGGGGAGAGTGGAAAGAATTGGGAAAACCAGTTTTTAATAATAATAGGCTGTCATGGTATAATAACAGCTTCTGGTTTACAGAGCACTTTCACAGACATTATCTCATTTGATTCTCATAGTAAATGGGGTTAGAGGGGGGAAACAGGGCAATTAGCACTGGCCCCACCCTTCCAAATATGAACACTTGTGGCTCAGGGAGACTAAGTGATTTGCTCATGGTTGTAAAACCGGTGAGTTGCAGAGCTGGGAACATGAATTTTATGACCTTACTTCAGAACCTTAGCTTCTTCAATCAGAGCTATTTGGGGGATGAGAGTGGTCTCTTATGGCAACTGAGAGGGAAAGTACACATGTGCCCATTAACTCCAACAAATAGAGAAGTAGCAATGAGAAAGGACCCCCAAGCAGTTGAGGCACAAAATGGGACAATTTGTTTTGGTGTGGGCAGGGGACACGCTCTGTGTGCCATGCTCTGGTACTCAGGTGTCCCAGAGACAGGAAAAGGCAAGTACCTGTCTGTACTTGAGGATGTCACATTCCAGTGAAGAATGAGGTGAAGGAGAAACAGAAGGTTCTCCATGCGGGAGTCTGGGGGTTCATGGGTGTGCAAGTCTCTCCACATAGTCTGAGAGCCTACCCCAAAGTCAGAAATCAAAAGCAAGGACCACAAAGAGCCCAGCCAGCTCTGAGTGGCAGTGCTCAGGGACAGAGTCCTTGCTTTGGTGCCTGAGCACAGCACCAAGGAGTCAAGAGAAAACACCCCTGAGAGTCTCCTATAGATACGTCAGTGTTACTGGCAAAGCAGGACACAGCCCCCAAGGGCTGCCAGCCTCAGTCCTGCAGCTGCCGGGAAGGCTCTGAAATGCTCCCATTTGGAGAGCAGTTGAACTGAGTTCCTTCCCTGAAGAACCACAGGAAGGAATTTTTCAAGAATGATCCACAGTAACCAACCAGGAATGAAGGAAGGGAGGGAGGGAGGAAGGAAGGAAGAGTTGCCAGGATCATGCTAAAGACCATATCAAAATGGCTCTGCCATCTATATGCTTAAGGGGCAGATGGGCACATGAACCTCAGATCAAAGGCATTCTGAGTCCTTTCTCCACGCTTACCATATCCCAAACTCCATGGAAAGCCCCACATGCCTAACTGCATACAATCTTCACAACTCTACACTGTGTTGAAGAAACAGACCTGGAGCAGAATCACTTGCTGCTCAAGGTCACATAGCTGAGGTTGGCTGAGAAATCTGATGGCCCAGAGCCCAGGGTCTTTCTACTCCCCACAAACCCCTGTGAGGTTGTGTACTCAAAATAGGAGGGCAGGGGAAGAAGAGGAAGGGAACATGGAGTAGGCTGGAAATTGTGTCTTCAGCCAGGACATTGACTCATTCCCCTTAATAAGACTCGAATGGCAGCTGGGGTGTCTGACTTGGGAAGTGGGGGTTTCTAGAACAGCACTGCAAGGGGAATCCAGACTGCCAGTGACTGAGACCTGAATCAGCTTGGTGACTTGCAGCTCAAAGAGGAAGCCTTGATTATCAGCCACTCCAGAGGCAAGAACAGTGCCCATGGCATCTGAAAACTAGGGTACCCAGGGGGCTACATCCTGGAACTCTGAGTCCACCTCCAGCCTTATTTTAACGTACTCCATACATCCAAGTCCTGCAGCTACATCTTTCTCTGGGCCTCCTATATGAGAGGCAAATCTGGCCTGGCTCTTTGATCCTATGGTGGTCACCACTAGAAATGTTTTTGCTCTGTTCCTGGTTGCTCCAACTCAACCTCAAAGTTGCATCCAAGTCCCTCTCCATGCACCAGCCCTGTATGACCCAATCTGTTCATCCTGGGTTCATCAAATCCTTCACTCAACCAGTGATGGTTAGGTGTCCACTATTCAGAATGTGCTTAAGGTGTTGAGGGACAGGGATAACAGATTGCGCCTGTCCTCACTGCTGAAATTCATAGCAAGAGTGACAGTAAAAGGTTAGCGAATGCATCGGTGTCACAGATATGCTCAACTTTCCTGGGCTGTGGGGGAGTCAGGTAGGTTTGCTGACAGATCTGGTAATCTAGATGTGTTTTGAATGATAAGGAGATGCACATCTTCCAAAATCCAAGAAACTTGGATTCTAGTCCACACTCCCTAGAGTAAGTAATCTCACTTTTCAGACCTTGTGAGGGGATTGGGCTGGCCAGGGCCTCTCTTGACCAAGCCCTGGTCACCATAGTCATTGAGTCACTACTGATCTTACATCTTCAGCCCTCCATTTCCTTGACTGTACAAGGGAAATGATAGAGCTGAAGCATGGGACTCCCTAAGACTCAACAGGAATATACAGAAAGTGCCTTGGAAATGTCAAATGCTGGGCACTTGAAAGAGAGCGAGCAGGTGCCGGTCAGTTCTGCCCTGGGTGATGTTCCTCTGGCTGTTCCATAGGCACTGGCCCAGGAAGGAGACATCAGGTGAGCATCGCAGGAGCTGCCCTAATTGAGGTGAGCTTTATTTTTGTGTGTGCATGCATGCATGTGTGCACGTGCACACACACACACACACACACACACACACACACACACACACACACAGAAATATAATCCCTATTCCTCACCTCAGGACACTCTCCTCCTTCACCTCTGTCAAAGCACTGAACACCTCTGACCCAATCCCACTCCACTGAAATCCAAAGTGTCATTAGTCCAGGTATTGTGCTGTTCTTTCTGAGCCTTCCACAAACACATTCCAACTCCCAGGCTGTGGAAGTATAAAAAGATAAAATTAAATCCTTCTTCACTCTATGACTTTGGGAGGGGGTAATTTTACCTCATTTGGACCTCAGTTTTCTCAGGTATAAGGGAGTAGAAATAATGTACCTACATATGTGATTATTTTGATAATGAAAGCAATCTGTGAAAAGTCTTTAGCAGAGAGCCTGACACATAAGTATCTGGTATATTTTGCCTTTATATCTGCTGTATGTGGACATATGCCTGGTACAAAAGGAGTGTTGAATATACACGATTTGCTACTGCTCCTTCTATGTCAGTCACTAGCTGTGAGACCTTGGCCAAATCTCCTCCCCTGTAAGTATAATAATAATACCTACCTCTTAAGGTTGCTATGAGGATTGAATGAATGAAAGTATATAAAGGATATAGCATAGCGGTTAGCATACATAAACCCTATAGTAGTTATTATAATTATTTTTATTATTAATTTTTCTATATCTCTCACTTTCATATTCTTGGTATTTCATGGGAATTCTAAGATTTATGTGATTTTAAAGCATGGCTGCAAATTCTTAACTTCTCCTGAACAGACCTCTAATTGCTTTAATCAATAGAATTCAACACAAATGACACCATGTAACTTTTGAGGCTGGCCAATAAGAGGTCATGTTCTTTTCCCTTGTTTGCTGAAACACCTTCTCTCAGAAACTTAAGGAGCATGTAAGACATCTGATCTCCTCCAAGGCATCATGCTTGATGGAAGTTTATGTCATGTCTAATAGCCATGCGTAGGTACTCTGGCAGGTGGTCCCAAACAACAGCCCCCAGGTCATCCCAGCTGTGACAATGCTATTTTCAGTTCCTGGAGCCATCTCCACCCACTGAAAACGTGCTAGCTGAGGCCCCAGACACAAGGCAACAAAGACATGCCATCCTTGCTGGGCCTTGTCCAAATCCAATGACCACGCTGAACCTATGAGGATGACCTACCGCTCTCATGTCATACCACTAAAGCTGGTTTGGTTTCCTTTGCAGCAATAGATTGCAGGTATTTGCTTTCATGAGGAGCCTCTGAGTGCTCAGCAACTTCACCAAGGTTTATGGAGATCGGTTTATTACCTGTTCACGTTCAAAACTTCTGCATCAACTTCCCTGGCTTCTCTTTCAACCTCTATTAGGATCTCTGACATATCCATACAACTTTACACTTAGATATTCTAAGGCATGCCTGCAGGGGAGCCCATGCCTAAAGCCAGTCTTTCCTTTTACTTGGTGAATTTCCAAGTCAAATCATTTTGTCTACCTTGCCAAAATAAACACCAAAAGTTCTATGTGGCTAAGAAAATTAAACGACATAACCAATGTCACCTGCTCTTTTGTAGATGTCTGACTTCCTCTCCAGTGCTGATTGTCTTGTTTACTTTTCTCTCATTGCTGAGACAAAATATGCAACGCCCAAAATGAAGGAAGGAAAGGTTTATTTAGCTTACAGTTTGTGAGGTTTCAGTCCATACTTGGCTGGTTCTGAGGCAGAGTGGTACATGGCAGAGGGCAAACGGTCATGGCAGCAGAGCACAGCAAAACAACCAGCAAAAAGGGAGGAATGGCGGCAAGCAGCCTCTCTCTACCTCGCAGACACTGTAAACAGGCTACCCCCACCCAGGGAGCATGTAGCCTGTTTACATAATCTCACATAATCTCCATGTCCTCCTCCACTTTTTTTTAACATTGCTGGTCTTCCACAGGCTCAGGATGTATACAAAGTAAACAACCTGGCTTCCTGCTGAGTCACTCAGCCAAACTTCTAGATTCCTCAAGTTGACACAATGTAGCAAACATAACACTGATCTACTCCAGTCTCTCATAACTACAGTCATAAAGAATGATAAACCTCTATATTCTGGGTCCAAAGTGGACTAAGTTATCCTGGGGCTGGAGGGACTACTAAATCCCTTAGAATTTCTGACTCCCTTTCCTTACAAGTTCCAGAAAGTTCATCCTGTCTCCGCAGAGACAGCCTCCCAATGACTTAATCGGGATGACAGCTAAGCATCTGTTTTCGAATTAAGTGCTGCAGTCACTTAGGTAATAGACGCCTGAGTACATATGTGTGTAGATAAAGCATTTAAGCTAACGCTGCCAGCCACCACTACACCTAGAAATCTTAAATCCTTCCCAGCCATCCAGTGTTCCTGTCATTCCTTCCTCATTGCCCAGAGTTTAACACACAGGGAAGACTTTCAATTGTGTGCTAATAAGATAATTCTCTGACGTTTAAAATTTAGTTCTTTAAACCCACTTTTTTTTAACACTGCTGGTCTCCGTGACAAAAATATTCTGTCGCCGAGTTCATTTCAACCCAGCAACATGAGGCGCTGGGAAGATGAACACCTGCGGCTCTCCCGAACTCGCATGAGTCAAGTCAGTTCCCGCAGTCCGATGAGCTTCCTTTTCCCTCTGCTATTGCTATGTGTCTGGCTGCCACCTAGAAGCTGTGTCTTTACTGTCTTGTTCTCTGTGAATTCCCCTCAGAGACCAATGTCCAGGGAAGCGTTTACTCTCAGCACACTGAAGGAATCACCTTCTGCCAGGACCTTGCTCCTATGAGACAACAGTTGGTTGGTGTAATGATTGCTTTTTCACTTATGTACTCCTTTTGGGAAGTAACTCTTATTGTGCTAGTGGACCTCCATACGTTGCTTATTCATCTGGAAGCTTAGCATCCACTCAGGATTGCAGACCCCAAGGTGCACAGCTCCATCCGTGATCTGAATGGAGAATGATAAAACACTTAGAAAAACACTTATGTTAATTCAATATACGTGAAGCACCTACCCTATGCCAGGCACATTCTAGGCACTCAAGGAGACACAACAGTGACCAACAAGGTCTCTCCTATAATGAACTCTGACTCAAGTGAAAGAGAAAGGCAGGAAAGAAACCGAAATGAACACTATAAAGTCATGTAATGGAAAGCAATGAAAAAACTACACATAGGTGATATGATAGGCAGCGTGTGGTATGACTTTAGATTGGGTAGTGATCAGAGGTGACTTCCTGAGTAGGTGACATTGGAGCTAAGACCTGAATGACAGGAAGGAGCCAGCCATCCAAAGACCAAAGAAAGGACATAGCTTTGTACATCCAGTGAACTGAAAGGAAACTACCATGACTGAGAGAACATACAGTAGCACTCTATTCTGCGACTCATGGTAAAATGTTTGGATGTTGCTGTAAGTGTGCTATGTTAACACTGAAGGGTTTGGTGCAAGAAATATCTGATCTATACTTACCGCGGTACTTGCCTATAATGCTAGTGCTCTGGAAGGCCAAGGCAGGAGAAGCATAGGTTCAAGCACAGCTTAGACAATTTAGCAACTTAGTAAGATCCTGTTGTGAAGTAAAAAAGAATTAAAAATGATTGAGGATGTGGCTCAGTGTGAATACTCTGGGTTCAATCCCTAGAATTGTAAAAAAAGATTAACTCCACTACCTCCTGCAGAGAAAAGAGTGATAGTGTACGGATTGACTGAGACAGAGTAAGAACAGCAGAGGAAGGAGGATGTGAATGAAGTAGGCTGTATTTTGGAGGTCAGGGTTGTGAGTATCTGGTTCACTCTGTCTTGGTTACACATTCCATAATGTATTCCACAAACATCCCTGAGCATCTAGCGCCTGGGTTCACCAGTAGAGACAGGAATTCTGCAATTACAGTGGCAGCGTTGCAACCTAGTTGGGAGCAACAGGCACATAAACAAGTAGCTCTAAAGTAAAGTGGTAAGAATCACAATAAGGCTACATCTAAATCAACTCAAGGTGGTGTCTGCAGAAGCCCCCACAAGGGCTCCAGAAAGGCAACTGTATTTGAGCATGGATAAGGATGCTTTTTCTATCAAGACAGAGTGCCATGCAGCCGGATCCAAGGGAAGCATGGACTGCACATTTACTAACAACAGTGTTGTTGATATCATGCTGAGGCCAGAGGTTAACAAAAGTCAGACAAAGCTGATGAGAAAGAAGGCCCACTGCACTGGTCTTTGAGGATGAAATGTGAACATATAGTGAACTTAGAACTGGGACAGGGGAAGTGCTTAGGGCCATTCCACACCTCTTGAGATCTCAGCTGTGCAGTAGTCTATAGAGAAATGAACTTCATTTTACCCGTTGCCTTTTGGCATGGGACAGCAACCCCTCACCACCGTGACTCAGCCACCAACATAAGGTGTGAGTACCATTTCTAAGTTCTGCCTTCCGTGTGTCCCTTGTAGCATCGAAGCTCTTCCATCCTACTGCACAGGCAGTTGCCTACCAGGCTCTGTGACATCACCTGCTGATCCCCCCAGAAACTCTATTCAGTGGAAATTACGATTCCTACTTTACTGTCATGAAGTGACTCCTGGACATGTGGTGAGCCCTATACCAAGTAAATTATATAAGTATATACTTACTCAACCCTTGCTACAATGTGACAAACAGGCATTTTATTAGCTCCATTTTAAAGGTAAGGATTCTGAGACACAAACTGTCTAAGTAAACTACTGCAGTATAGCAGTTGAGAAGCTGGAATTCAAACTTGTACCTATGTAACTCCAAAGTCCTTCTACAATTGTCAATTAATAAGATCCAACAGTGATCCAAAGCCAGGGTTTGTAGTAACACAATAGCCACTGTTCCCTTGGCACAGTGAAGGACAGGACTGATTTGGGGACCGCTGTCCCTTCCAAGTCAGCTTTTGCTTATATTTTTTTGTAATGTGGCCTCCAACCACCTCACTAATGTAGCTTCCTGTTCCTTTCTGGCAAGTTGCTAATTACAGACCATTATAAGAAGTAAGTAGCAGATATGGCCCCTCATGTTATTCCAGTGTGGCACCACTCTCCACTGACTCTTTTCCTCTTGCTGTAAACATATGAAGGCCATAAGCCAATATCAATTGCATATGACAGCTCATCCCCTCCCCTCCACCAAATACCATGTGTCACCCTTCCAAGTAGCTTAGAAAAAGATTTCACAAATTAGTATTAGAGAAACCCCTAAACTGACACACTCTGTGAGCAGTTGAACAATTTCTTTCCTTCCTGAGCCCACAAATAGATTAACTACATTTCCCAGCGCCCCTTGCAGTAGGGTGCCCCCTGGGTGGCTAGGTTCTGGCCAGTAGGAACTGAGCAGGCCTGACAGGCACCACTTCCTGAGCTACCCACTAAGAACCCTCCCAGGAAAATGCCTCTGTGCTCTTCTCCTTTCTAGATCATGGAGGTAGTTGCTGGTGTGACCTAGGGAGCCCCAGGATATATCTGATGTCGATACCACTAATTAGGTTCTCTATATGACTACCATCAGCCACCTATCAAGGTCCCGTTCTTCCTGCACTGACTCAGAACCAAGTGAACCCTTACTTAGATCTCATACTTAAAATGTGTAGTAATGAATTGGTCATGAATTTCTGTACCCACTAGTACATGAGATTACTAAAGACAGGCAGTTATTATTCATATGCAGAATTTTGCTGCCATGGGATCTGACAAAAAGTAGTACCCAATATATGGTTATTGAATCATCACTGTCAGCTGACTATTCAATTCATGAGTGGCCTTTTAAATTTTGCTATTTATTTGTTAGTTTTGTTTTTCACAGCCCACACTAGGGAGGAATGACCATACCTGCAGGCAGAGGCCTAAGTTCATATTTAAGCACTATCATTTAGTGTAAAGCTTTGAATTCTCACTGCATGCAAGGTCCGTTAAACCATGATGAGTCACTGAGGCCTCCAAGTAAAAGAGAAACTGAAGTCACTTCTATAGAGCACCAGAGAGAATTGAAAACACTAGAAGTGAAGGCCATTTCTACTCCAGACAAATTTGAGTGAAAAGGATGAGATTTGCCTGGCACAAGCAAAGAGAGATGGGCAAATTATGAAAAAATGGCTTGCAAAAGACCGGACGTTAGGCAACACAGGGCAGTGATACCTAGCTGAGGGTTGGTGTAGAAGTAAAGAAAATTGACTGATGAGGCAGAAGACTTCGGTTCTGTCTCAAGTTAGCCTTATAACTACCCCAGGTTACTGTTTTTAAAATATTTCTAGGCCTCATTGCAGAGCCCAACAGACAGGCTGAGTTGGGAGATAAGATTCAGAGTCCAGGTAGAACATGGATCGAGCTTATTAACCCAAAACCGAAGAGAGAGCTGCTCACAGACAGAACTTCAGAAGTCTGTACCACACACCTATTAAGGTGGCTAAAATGAGAAGAACTGACCAAATCAGTGTTGGTGTGGATGTGAAGGAGCTAAAACTCTCCTACACTGCAGCTGGTTGCCAGTGCAACCATACCTTCATTTCATAGATGTATGTATGTGTCAAAACTTATCAAACTCCACATTTTAAATACATGCAGTTTATTTTGTGTCAGTTACACCTGGATAAACTGTGTTGAAGAAAACTGTGGAATTGGAGATGTAGGGATATAGGTGTCAGCAACAATGAAAGCTTCTTAGTCTTCTCTAAAATGAGTTTCTGGCATCTGCAGGAGCCTCCCAGGCATGGCTGATGTAAAATAAAAGAATGTTAGTTGAGGTAAGAAGCCCTGGATAATAAATGCAGAGCCCCCTTTCATACCACGCGTAAGTAATTTCTTATGCAAATGTCTCAAGGGGTTGTTTGGGAGGGAGCCAAGCTCATTCTGGGAGGCAGCAGGGTCTAATGGAGAAGCATGAGTCTGCAACCCAGGCACAGCTAGATTTGTCTCCACCTTGGCACTGGAGAGGGTGAACACAGGAGGAAAAGCCTGAGTGTTCAGTAATAAATTCACCCACAGCGCTCCTCTCCCAAGCAACTCTGGAGAGCATTATCAAGACCCCAGAAGCCCTTCTCACCTCCTTCCAATCAGTAAGTCCACCCAAGACTACCGGTTTGAATTCGACCTTCACTCCTCATTAGTTGTGTGAATTTTCATATGTTTTGCCCAAAGTGGAGCTGAGACTATCCATTTAAGAAATTTAACTTAACAAACACTAAAATGAAATGACCTGTTACAATCACTTAGTATAAGTCTAACATGTCACAGGGATGTCGTACACAGTTGACAGTTCCCTTCCCAAGAAAGAGCTTAGATTGTTCAGACCCTGAAGAACAAAAAGGACAGAGTGGGACTGAAGGACAACGCCATGGCACACCCATGGTGAGTCATTTAGCTCAGTCTTACAAAACAGAGGCCCTACAAACTCTGGACTCAACACTGTTCTGCAGAGCACCTTCTCAGGGATATAAGGAGGAGGTGGCCCTTGCTCTTTAAAAGCTCAGATTTCAGGGCTCCACAGTTCTGATCAGCTCTGAGAGAGAACCCCAGTTTCTGTGTGATCACGTACCTTCATGAGACTGTTCACCCCTAGAACCAGAAAGTCTTTAAAACCAGAGTGCTCCACTCTACTCCGCTCCTCCAAATCAGACTCTTTCAGCATTAAGGGCAGAAACATGCATGTGTAGCTGAGCCCGCCAGTAATGTCGACGTAGGTGATCCACAAAGAACACACAGCAGACGCTAGTGAAGGACCATGGAGGACAGTTGTACTGAGCCCAGGACAGGCACAGCAACTTAACCATTCCTTTCAAACACAAATCTCTAAGGATCAATTTGTTTCTTCTTCATTTACCTCATTCCCCTAAATGTACCAAAAACATACTCTTGGTAATTGAGAAAATGTCCTGTTATTTGAGCTCCAATGAAGCAAGTCATTTCTCCTTTCGAACCAGAGCTGGAATTCTGCATCCTGACCGAATATCACAGATCAGAAATGATTTGCCTGCTTTTGAGTAGCAAGTGATCATGACATGACAAGCCTGTCCTGGGGCCTCCTCTGAACAAACAGCTCACAGCACCAGGAACAAACTGTCCTATCCCCAGGACAGGCTGCTAGCACAGAAGACTCCTTACACCTGCTGTCACAAGTGCTAATGACAAGTGACACCCACTGCAGAGGATGTCTAAAACAGCCTTCCCAAAAGAATGGAGAGTTGCATCAGATTTCCAGCCCCGCTTGGCAAAAGGTAAAGAATAACAACTTGCAATCACCATTAAAATAACAATAGTTAACACTTGCAAGGTACTGGCCCAATGCCCAGGTATTCCCAAGCACTGTGTATATGTTACTCATGCCCTGCTGTAGCTTGAGTTGCTGTGCCCATGTTTCATTGCTCCTTTTGCCTGTATTCTTGCCCTGTGCCATGTGACAGTATAGCTTTGCCCAGAGGTAGCATGTGCTTTCCCACCCCTCTCCTCCTTACTCAAGCCTGGACTACATCCACCAACCTGCAGAGGTATAAGTGCTTGTGCTCTTCAGCTACTCTGACAGTGATATGTTACATAGCAACAACTGACCTACCCGATTCCCTAGAACAGAGGCTGCCATATAGAACTGCTCTGACCTCCTGGTTTAATTAGAAGACCAAACACCCATTCATTTACATGGCAAATATGTTCCTCATGCTACAACAGCAGTGCCAGTGGTGATACTGTTATGGTTTATTTTTTTTTTTT
>PVLD010023406.1:0-27433 GCA_004027595.1 Dinomys branickii | reverse complement strand
TTTCTAAAAAAAAAAAAAAAAAAAGAAGATATAAGAAAAAGAGCATGTAAATTCTATCTGGACACACTGGTTCTAAAGCAACTATATGAAACAGACCTTGAAAATATAGGTTTGTGGGTCAGATCTAGGGTATGGTAACACAGTGTAGAATTATGAGTATGGCAAGCTTTTGTATCTTCAGTAACCATTAATCACCTAGGTGGGAAAGGTGCTTGATTTAATCCAGTTTCTGGACAGTAGTTCTCATGGTGTATACACCTTGCTTGAGCTGACTTTCAAGGCACATTTTCCCATCTTGAAAACTACAGCATGATTCAGAAATAAAATTTTAAATTAAAATTAAATTAAAAAGAAATAAAACATTAGTGGTTGAAAATATTTAAAAAATAAGTATATCACAAATCGGTACTTGAGAAGATTTTCATCTGAAAGCAGTGATTTGCTACAAAATATTGGATATGACTATATACAAAGAGGGATGCCATATCAGAAAAATGTTATACCCCATGTTGACTAACAGGAAAGACGGACACTGTGGAAACATACAAATAAAAAGTAGACATATGAAGAACAAAAATAATTTGGAAAAAGTTCAAGATTAAACCATTAAGATAGTAAATTGGAAAGGCTTTGAATTCAATGGATAACTAAAGGTGGGGGGAAATTTCAGGAAAAATTTCAGGAAAAGGTGAAGAAAAGAAATAGTACATCATATCGGTAGAAAGAATTGTGACATTTCCATATGACAAATATTTTACTGGCTTTAAACTTTATATTGGCCCCCTCTTGGTGGGGGTGGGTGATGACAAAGTCTTGCATTTGCACCTTGGTAGTCAACCACTGCTAAGATGGTTGAAAAAAAATGCACATCCTCTCCAGCATTTTTTTTTTAATTTTAAAAGTAAAAGAACAAAAACATATTAAGAAACACACACAAAGTAGCATAAGAAATACTACAGTCAAAACTGATTTACAGACAAGGTGACGGGGACTCAACAATGGTTGTTGCTTTACCTATTGATAATTTCGAAGTGTATATTCATGAACAGAGATACAGACATGCAAAATTGGTCAAACAATTAATCATCAGCTGTTCCTTACTCTAAAGTGACCTAAGTCAGTAGTACATCTATGTAAGATATGCTGTACATACATACTTACTTTCTTACATATTTATATATATATATAATTGTTCCCCCTTCTTTTTCTTTTTCCCTTTCTTTCCCTTCCTTTAAAGTGTGATAGAAAAAGAACTGCATCAACAACAGAAAAAAAAAAAAAAAAGAAACCGGAAAGCATTAAGAAAGAGACACAAAGTAGTACAATAACAGTATGATCAGAATTGAATTACAGAAAAAGCAACAGAAAACCAACAATAGTTGCTGCTTTGCATATTGATATCTTCAAAGTGTATGCTCAGGATAACACATACAGACATACAAGATTGATCGAATAACCAGTCATCAACTATTCCTTAGCATTAAGTGACATAATACAATAGTAGAACCATGTTAGCCCTCCTGCACATATGTATATACATATATAAATACATACATTTTTGCCTCTTTCTTTTCTCCTTTCCCTCGTCCCATCTGTTCTTTGCTTTTGAACCGATTTCCTTCATGTCTCTTAGTTTATATTCCCACCCTCAGGTTCTTACACCAGTGACACAACACGTTGCCTGCTCATGTACTGCTTTTATGTCACTTATGAGTATGGTTTCCAGTTTTGACCATTTGCCTACAAAGTACCCAAAACTGTCTTTCTTTATGGCTGAATAATATTCCATTGTATAAAAATGCCACAGTTTTTTAATCCAGTCTTCTGTGGATGGACACTTGGGTTGCTTCCACATTTTAGCTATTACAAATTGCGCTGCTATAAACATGGGTGCACATATGTCAGAGTGATATGATGTTTTCACATCTTCTGGGAAAATAGCCAGAAGGGGAATAGCTGGTTTGAATGGAACCTCTAGACCTAGTTTGCTGAGAAATCTCCAAACTGCTCTCCACAGTGGTTGCACCAGTCTGCATTCCCACCAGCAGTGTAATAGAGTCCCTATTTCTCCACAGCCTCACCAGCATTTGTTATTGGATGAATTTTTCATACTGGCCAGTCTTAATGGGGTGAGATGAAATCTTGATGTTCTTTTATTTGCATTTCTCGAATGACTAAGTATGTGGAACATTTTCTCATATATTTATTTGCCATTTGTATTTCTTTATCTGAGAAGTGTGTATTCATCTCAGATGTCCACTTCTGGATTGGGTGTTTGAATTTGGACAGGTACATGTTTTTTAATTCTTTGTATGTTCTAGATAGAAGACCTTTGTCTGAGGGACAGCCAGCTAGGACTTTTTCCCAACTTGTGGGTTTTCTTTTTACTTTGCTGCTGATTTCTTTAGATGTACAAAAACTTTTCAGAAGATGAGGTCCCAATTATTGATTCCTTGAAGTGTTTCTCTTGCAGTTTGATTTTTGTTCATGAACTCTCTGCCTACTCCTATGTCTTCAAGATTTTTACCCACTTTCTCTTCCAATAGATTTAAAGTTTCTGTTTTAATGTTGAGGTCTGTGATCCATTTGACCTGAGTTTGGTGCATGGTGATAGACTTGGATCTATTTTCACTTTTCGGCAAGAGGCAAGCCAGTTTTTCTGGCACCATTTATTAAACAGGCCTTCTTTTTTTCAGTGAGTTTGGTTGACCCCTTTGTGAAATATTAGGTAGCTGAGTGGGTTTTTCGTTATGGTTGCATCTTCCAGTCTGTTCCATTGATCCTCAGGACTGTTTTTTAGCCAGTATCAGGTTGATTTTATTACAGTAGCTTTGTAGTACAATTTTAGGTCAGGGATTGTGATTCCACCTGACTTGTCCTTACTGCCCAGGATTGCTTTTGCTATTCTGGGTCTCTTCTGCTTCCAGATGAATTTGAGGCATATTTTCTCTAGATCTGTGAAGTATGCTAATGGTAGTTTAATGGGAATTGCATTGAATTTGTACAAGAGTCTTGGTAGTATGGTCATTTGCACAATGTTAGTTCTTCCTAGTCATGAGCAGGGTATGTTTTTCCATTTATTGAAATCCTCTTCGATCTCCTTTTTCAGAGTACTGTAGTTTTCACTGAATAAATCTTTCACATTCTTTCATAGATTGACTCCTAAGTATTTCAATTTCTTGGTTGCTATTGTGAAAGGTATGGTTTCCTCAATTTCTTTCTCAGTCTGTTTGTTGTTTGTGTATAGGAATGCTATTGATTTTTGGGTGTTGACCTTGTATCCAGCTACTCTGCTGAATTTGTCAATTAATTTCAGGAGTTTTCTTGTGGAGTTTTTGGGGTCCTCCATGTATAGTCTCATGTCGTCTGCAAATAGTGATAGTTTGACTTCTTCCTTTCTTATCCTTATTCATTTTATTTCTCTCTCTTTTCTGATTACTCTGGCTAATGCTTCCAGAGCTATGTTGAATAGGAGTGGTGACAATGGACATCCTTGTCTTGTTCCTGACTTTAAAGTGAAAGTTTTCAGTTTATGTCCATTTAGTATGATGTTGGCTGTTGTTCTGTCCTAGATGGCTTTGATCAGATTGAGGTACAGGCCATGTATTCCTATTTTTTCTAAGGTTTTTAACATGAATGCATGTTGGACCTTATCGAAAGCCTTTTCTGCATCTATTGAGATGATCATGTGGTTTTTGTCTTTGACTGCATTAATATAATGTATAACATTTGTTGATTTGCGAATAGTGAACCATCCCTGCATTCCTGGAATGAATCCTACCTGGTCGTGGTGTATAATTTTCCTTATGATTCGCTGTAATCTATTTGCCAGTATTTTGTTAAGTATCTTTGCATCTATGTTCATTAGAGAGATTGGCCTATAGTTCTCTTTCTTGGTTGGGTCCCTCTCTGCTTTTGGTATCAGTATAATACTTGCCTCCAGAAATGTGTTAGGGAGAGTTGCTTCCTTTTCAATTTCATTGAAGAGTTTGAGGAATGTTGGCATTAAATCTTCTCTGAATGTTTTATAGAATTCTGTTGTGAATGCATCAGGTCTTGGGCTTTTCTTTGCTGGTAAGTTTTTAATAATGTTTTCAATCTCATTAATTGATATTGGGCTGTTCAGGATTTTTGAGTCTTCCTGATTCAACTTTGGTAATTTGTACCTTTCTAGGAATGTGTCCATTTCTTCTGTATTTTCTATCCTATGGGAGTAAACATTTTCAAAGTAGGTATTAATGGTCTTTTGGATTTCTGTGGGATCTGTAGTGACTTCATCCTTTTCCTTCCTTATTGCATGAATTTGAGATCTTTCCCTTCTTTTTTTGATAAGGTTAGCTAGGGATTTATCAATTTTATTTATGTTTTCGAAGAACCAACTCTTTGTTTCACTAATTTTTTGTGGAGTTTTCTTCATCTCAATTGCATTAATTTCTGCCCTGAATTTTATAATCTCCTCCATTCTTTGGGCTCTTGGTTTGGCTTGTTTCTCTTTTTCTAAGAGTTTGAGGTGAAGCATTAGGCTATTTATTTGCTGTCTTTCTGTTTTCTTTGTATATGAGTTCATTACTATAAATTTCTCTCTGAGGACTGCTTTCATTGCATCCCACAGATTCCGGTAGATTGTACTTGCATTTTCATTTATTTGTAGGTTTTTTAAAATTTCTTCTTTAACTTCTTGTGTTACCCATTGGTTATTCAGGAGGTTGTTGTCTAATTTCCAAGTGTTTATGCGGTGTTTGAGTTCTCTTTGTCATTAATTCCCATTTTCATTGCACTGTGGCCCTATAATATGCATGGGATAATTTGAATTCTTTTGCATTTAGGTCGATATGCTCTATGGGCTAGAATGTGGTCTATTTTAGAGAAATACCCATGTGCAGCTGAGAAAAATGTGTATTCTGATGCTGTGGGGTGGAACACTCTGTATACATCTACTAAGTCCATTTGTTCACACTTTTGATTCAAGTCTGTTATTTCTTTGCTGAGTTTCTGTCCAGTTGACCTGTCTCTTTGCGTCAGAGGGGTATTTAGATCCCCTATTACAATAGTGTTATTAGTTATTTGATTTTTCACATCTGTTAAGATTTGACTTGTAAAGTTGGGTGCTCCACTCTTTGGTGCATAAATGTTTAGGATTGTTACCTCTTCCTCTTGCAGCTTTCCCCTAACTAGTATGTAATGTCCTTCCTTATCTCTTTTGATTGTTTTTGGTTTGACGTTTACATTGTCTGCAAACATAATAGCTACCCCTGCTTTTTTCTGGAGACGTGTTGCATGCAGAATTGCTTTCCAACCTTTAACTTTCAACCTGTGGATTTCCTTTTGAGTAAAATATGTTTCCTGTATGCAGCATATCGTTGGATTGTTTTCCTTAATCCACTCTTCTAATCTTTTCCTTTTGACTTGTGAATTGAGGCCATTTACATTAATGGTTATCATGGTTATATGTTGGCTCATTCTAGTCATGTTATTTACTTGTTGTTTTCCTTCTTTTGCTGTCTCTTTACTTACTTGTTCTGTTTAGGATGTTATTTCTATTGTTGTTCTTGGGATTGTGGTCTCTTTTTTCTCTGTCTAGAATATCTTTTAGTGCTTTGTGCAATGCTATTTTGGCACTCATGAAGTCTTTCAGTTATTCTTTGTCATTTAATTATTTTTTTTCTCCATTGAATTTGAGGGATAGTTTTGCAGGATACATCAGTCTGGCTTGGAAGTTGTTTTGTCTCAGAATCTGTAATACCTCACTCCAGGCTCTTCTTGATTTCATGGTTTCCGTTGAGAAGTCTGCTGTTATTCTGATGGGCTTTCCTTTATAGGTGATCTGTTTCATTTCTCTAGCAGCTTTTAATATTGTGTTCTTTTGCTGGATATCTGGGATCTTGACTATTATATCTCTGTGTGTTTTTTTCTTTGGGTTATGTATCATTGGGGTTCTATATGCCTCGATGAACTGTACCTCAGTATCTTTTACCTTGTTTGGGAAATTTTCTGCTATTATTTCAGCAAATATTCTTTTTATATCATTTGTGTGGTCTCCTGCTGTTTCACTGACACCTATTACTCGAATATTATTTCGTTTTGCATCATCTTGCCGCTGTTGGATTGATTTTTCTTGTGTCTTTGATGATTTTATGAAATCCTTCCTTTCACGCTCATAAGCTGCCATGCTGTCTTCAATGTCTCAGATTCTATCTTTGGTTTCATTTGAGCGGTTTTGCAGGCTTTCAGTGGAAGTTTTCAAATCCTGGCAACTTCTTTGGACCTGTTTCATTCTTGGTAATTTATTCCTAAATTGCTCGTGTAATGTTTCCATTTGTTTCCTATTTTCTTCTAATCTTTTATCTATTTCTTCTCTATGTGTGCAGAACATTTCTTCCATTATAGTTTTCAGTTCATTTTTTGTCTGAGAGATCATTGCAGGTATGTGGCTTATTTCTGCTTTAAGCTCTTTTATGGCCTGTTGGGGTTGTTTCATTTCGGATGCAATCGTTTCATAACTTGCAGGTATGTGACTTCCTAGTTCCCCTGTGTCCTTGTATTCAGGACTTGTTCTGGGTGGGGTTGAGTTCTGAGAGTGTGTTTTGTTCTTCTGTCTTCCCATTTTTGGGTATCAGATTCAAAATATTGAGCAATAAATTCCCCAGGCAGTTCAGCAGGCAAAGGTCTGCTGCAGAGGCTGCTCCAATGACTCCTTCTCTTTGGGAGAATGTCCCTTAAGCTTTCTGCTGAGAGTTCCACTTCAAAGGCTGTTCAGATGCTGGTTTGTCAGGTGAGCTACTCCCTACCGAGCAACCTGGTTGGGGTGTGTAAGACTGCTCCCCTGTCCTCCCAGGTTTCCCTGCAGGTATGGGGACGGATCTCCTCCCCCACTCAGTGAGCGGTCGTCAGAGCAGATAGCTCACCAGTTTCAGAGTCCCTGCATGCAGGAAGTTTCCAAAATGCCAGTTTTTTTTGCTATGCTCGTGATCTGCTGCTCCCTGCCACTTCTGTTTCCTCGCTCTCTCTGTGTCTGGGGGAGGGAGCGGGATGCTCCTCTCCTCTGTGCTCCTCCCACCGCCTCAGTCGCGGAGTGCTGGCCGCTGAGGGCCTTGGCTGCCGGGGCGGGGACCAGAGCGGGATCCTGGTTCAGCGCTCAGATTTGCGCAGCCTGCCTGAGGAGCGCAGGTTCTGAGACCCCCCCAGGCTGCAGGTGCGAAAAAGCTGGTTTCTGGCCGCAGTCACTGGTGAGCCGCGCAGGGTCGGGAGGCAGGAGGGACCGAGCTGCCTGTGCCCCCATGGCACTCAGACCCAGCCGAGCTACCACCCGTCCACCACTCCGAGCGTCTCTGGTGCCCAGTGCTCCGGGCTTTCCCGCGTCTCCCCACGGCAATTTGGGCCACGCTGCCGCATCTCTTTCTCCAGCACAGAGAAACACGTTCAGTTTGAACTTCCCAG
The DNA here is from genome assembly GCA_004027595.1 of Dinomys branickii. Taxonomy (NCBI): domain Eukaryota; kingdom Metazoa; phylum Chordata; class Mammalia; order Rodentia; family Dinomyidae; genus Dinomys; species Dinomys branickii. Next base: position 19,996 of record PVLD010023406.1, on the reverse strand, counting down.
CCAAGGTCCCAGCATTCGCGCTCGCCAAGCCTGTCTTGAGCTGGGGGTCTTTATCAGGGAGGATCCCTCCTTTGCTGCTCACCTGGTCGCCATCTTCCCGGAACTCCAGCATTTGTGATTGGTTGATTTCTTGATGATATCCGTTCTAGTGCTTATGCTGTTTGATCAATTTTACATGCCTATATCTTGTAATCTGAGCAATTATTTTGAAGATAACAATATGCCCTATAATGATCATTATTAATTTCTCATCTTGTTTTGAAATTCTGTATCATTTTTATTGTTTGTTTCTCTTCTTTTAAAGTTAACAAAAGAACACACGCATCCTGTTTACTGTTCAGTCTCAGTGAGAGGCCTCATGCAAAATCTCAGGACTAGGCAGTTTTATAATTCAACACCTAGGTTTTCCTGATGCCAAAGTGTGTGCTTGATCCCATTGCCCTGGCTGCCTCATTAATACCTTACTCGAGGATACACTTATGTGGGTGATTCCTTCCTTTTCTCCGTTTTTGTGTTTTATTCTTTTCATGTTTCATTGTCTCTAATTCTTATGCTGGTGTCACTCAGACCTCTAGCTATCGCTCTATATGCTTCCCCCATTTCTCTTACTTCCTCTGTGAAATTCCTTTATGTCCAAAGCTTTAATGGTTACAACTATACTCCTGATTCATCTGCAACTGTGTGTTATGTACCAAGCTTATTGTTTCAAATATTTTCAGAAAAAAAAAAAACAAGTAAATGACCTGATGTTTGAAGTGACTCAAATTCCCTATGTCCCAAACTGAACTTACCATCTCTTGGTATGCCCAAACGGCTTTCTTAATTTTTCATCCCTCTATACATCTTGAAACCTTTTCTTGGTTCCTTTACTCTTTTGTAAAAAAACAAATCAGTCATAAATCTTCCCAGTGAAATTGAAATTTCTTTTCTCTTTCTTTTTTGGATACACTAGTTCTAGCTGATGGAGTTATGTGCTGCAATAACTCTGCTCTCTGTGCTCCTTACAGTTGTCATTATCAAAGACAAAAGCCGTTCCTGGCTTCCTTGGCAATTCATCATGTCGTTACTTGCACTTGTTTTTATATTGCCTTGCCACAGAATCCTTCACAAGAATTGACATTCACTCCAAGAGTTTATATAAATCCATTTGAATAGTTTTTCTGTGGCACTTAGTAGTCTTTGTCTATAATTATACTATGCTTTAGCTAAGACTCTTTGTGGGTGCGTGGACTATATTTCTTCAACCCTTGCCACTAGATTGGTTACATGACTTACTTTAACCGATAAAATGCAAGGAGAAAATCAGAGTGCCAGTGTTGAGTATTTCTTCTCACGATTCTGTACTCCTCTAATGCACCATGAGAAACACAGCCGCAGGAAGCTATTTTTCTTTGCTCAGGATCCTGGAGTAAGAAAGATACTCTTGGATAAGCCCTGAATTTGATCTCTAGAAGCAGAATTGTCCCCAGACCATCTTACATGAATAAGGTGCATGTAACTGCTGAATATATATATATATATATATATATATATATATATTATGGTGTGTGTATGTGTGTGTGTGTGCACATGTGTGCATGTATCTAAATATAACCATTCTGGGAACTGAGCATAAACCCAATCATAACTTTAAAGTTTGTTTTTTTCCTTGCTGTTGAACATTTAGTTTTAAATATTTTATAACCATTTTAATGCATTTCTTTTGATATATTACATAGAGCTGGATATAACTATTTAAATATGAAAGTAATTCTGAGTTTATTTTGGGAGACTTGTATTCTAGTTCTCAGTAGAATTTAAGTTATGAAGAATTCACTTGAAGAAATGTAATATTTTAGTAGTAAAACTGAGTTGAAATGGGCTTTCTAGAATTTCAGTTCTTCCTGAAAAGATATTCTGATTTAGACATTTCCAAATTAGTTTTTCTGAAATCCATTCTAATTCCTATGGAAGTTTTAAACTTGCTCTTAAAGTAGGATCTTTAGTTTTGACCACTAAGGTATGAATAATGGATCACATTGAAGCCACTGTTAACCCTTTTTGTGTATGGAACCTGTGTTAAATATTTTTTAATTTTTTTTTATTTTAAAGAGAACAATAATAAAAGAGAACAGTACCAAATACAAAATATACACAAAACAAAATGAAGATAAAAATATGCAATATAAAAACCAATGATAAGTCCTATCATTTTGTTCTAAAACCATGTTTATAATTTCAAAGAACTTCTATTTCTTTAAATAGCATTTCCTTGAACTTTTTCCCCAAAAACCTTACCTAAATCACTTTTCTAAGGAAGTATTTATTGGTTGTCTTTTGGAATCTTTCCAGAATCCTTTCTGTGACTGGATAACCAACACCCCAGAACAGACACTTACTTGTCACAGAAAATACCCCTGAGCCAGCCAGTATATTTCAGTTTTAGTTGCCCAGGTAATAGTTCCTATTCCAGTTCTGGTTTCTTCTGTCCCGTAGAAAGAGCTGGTCATTGTGGTCTATAGCTGGTCCCTGTGATGTGCATTGTATAAACCAATTCCCAATTGACAAGCCATTCTACCTCTCTACTTTCTGTTTGCTTATCTCATATAAGCTCTAGACCACCAGAGATGAGGGCTGATATTTTAGGAATGATCATAATCAGTGATTGCCAACATAAATAAATCTGCCTCTAAATCCTGGGTGTCATTTCAGTTTCTGCTTTCCATTGCATTTGGTGCACTGGCAGGGAAGACTGACCACATTGACTCCTTTGGTCAGGTTGTGGCATTGCGGATGAAGCAAGGACCTCTTCATGTCCTGAAGAGAAGGTGAGTCTGTCCTAGAGATTCCTCCACTTTCCTCAGACATCTGGAGGACCTCCCTCCCTACTTAGCTGCCCCCTCAAGTGCCTCACATTAGACCCCAAAGGGAGGAGGACGTGATCTGTCTATATGTCTTACCTGATTCCAGTAAGACCTCCCAGGGGCACTACAGTTAGACTGTCTGCTCAGTTTGAACAAAGGAAGAGTTTGATCAACTCTTGTTGGTTAAGGCCACTGTCAGCAGAAGGAGGATTGGAGTTTTTAACGTCTGAGTGCCTACTGAATGAATGAGCGAGTGGAACATGCAGCACAAGCAACAGGCTGCTCTGTTTGTGCACCAAGACTAGGAAGCAGTGATGGAGGTGGCTGACCGGACCCTTACCTGCGGTTCTGTGGCAAGCAACATATGGCATAACAGAGGCCACACTTCCTCCCCAGCTAAGCTGTGCCTAAGTCCCCAAGAGCGGAGTGGCCAGGTGGGCATCTGAACGGCGTCTCTCTGAAGGGCAGCCACCCTTTTCTGTTGCAGCATCATTCAAAGGTACACAAAGGAAGTCAGAGATGATAATTAGTCAAAATTTACAGTCCCTGGGTACAGGAAAATGAGCTTTCATACAGTTTAAAGCAAAACCAAACCATTCCCTGCACCTCAAAGAAAAACAGAAAATACGGCCCATTCTTCCTGAGAATTCTGCCTTGGCTCTCCTTTACCCACAGCCAGGCAACTGAATTGGTTCCAGCTAGCCATTGCCTGTGTTGGGCCACAAGCCTCCCCAGAGAGACACACTGATCATGGTCAGATGACATCAACTGATGCCCACCTGAGACAACTGTCAGCAATTCCTTCTGAGTTCCACATTTTTACTGAGGAAAATTGGACTCTCAGCCATGCCAAATATGCTGCACCCAGTCAGGCATGAATAGATATGACAGACCAAACCATATAAAATTGTGCCCTGAGAGCCTATAGTCATTGCAAAAGTCAGGGGAAAACCCTTGACTTTCCTTGTAGACAATGGAACAGAGCTCTCTGCAATCAAACTTTCCCTCTGTCTAAAAGCTACCAACACCAGGGCACCTGAGGCTCTTGCCTTTCACCCATTCTGCCAGGCACAAGCTTGCAGCATGGGAGGACACCTCCTTCCCACCAAGTCAGTAGGTCTCTCTCTCATTTAACCCTGCACTTTCAACTTTGATTGTTCCCTGAGGAAAAGATGATACCTGTATCAGTTTGAGACAGATAACCACAGTGCTGAGGTTCTGAAACCTCTCCTCCCAGAGGTATAGACTAAAGCTTCCTCTCTGGGCCTGGCCTTCAACCATACTTCCTCAGTGTGACCCCTATTGCTGTAAAATGTCACAGGAAACACAAACAGGGATCCAGGCCCACATAAGCCTGATAGACTGCTGGTCACCTTGGACAAAATCTTTGTGCCATCAACAGTGCAGCTACCACCTTTCATTCTGTGGTTCCCAAGCCATGCACAAGGGTTTGAGAACTCTCCCACTATTTTGGGAGAGCCTCTGAAAATAGATTTGGCCACCTTGGAACAGCCTCTTTCTCTGGCCCTTTCAGCTCCCTGGGCCCTGAGATTGGGTCATGGACTACGTGCTTCTGATTGTGAAACTTTGTCATGGAGCACCTGCCACTTGCATCAAACAGTATCACATGCCATAAGAGACTTGGCTAGAAGTTCAACCATATATCCAGAGTTTTCAAAACTGAAAAATGTTTATAGATTGTCAGATTGGTGAAATACAGCTCTTCTGCCTGTAAAGCCAGTTCAAAATCTCCAACCTGCCAATGCTGCCGTGATTGACCACTGTATATGTTGCTTCAGTCTTCTGCCACCCACACCCTGCTGGCACATCTGTCCAGATGTAAAGACATGCCCTCTTCTGTCTTCAATTGGCTTCTATCAGCTAGCACCTCTTTGCAAATTTCTCAGCTCTGGCCTCAAAGGTTAACTGACCTGTACTGAATCTCTCAAAATTTCAAAAACTTGTTTCTCTTTGAAAAGAAAAAAACACTTCTGAATAATGTTCCTTCTGGAAAGGCACAAAAGCTCTACTAAAATATCTGGCAGAAACTAGTTACAAGAAAAAAAAATACTCCACAATTTCTTTGGAGCTGCTGGCCTCTATAAAACCAGAATCCTTGAGTTCACAAAAACTATTATGCTTACTCAGACTGTCAGCGCCCAGGAGTGCCCAGTGGCCTACCTGTGCAAACAGATTTGGTCACCTAGGGATGCCCCTCCCCTTTGCCTCCATTCTCTAACAGCTCCTGTTCTTCTGATGAAGAAGACTGACAAGTTGACCTTAGACCAAGGCCTAACTGTCCAGGAGTCACTTGTCTGGGATGAACTGTTCTAAAAATGTACCCCCATGACAGATAACCAGTACACCATGTTTACAGGTGGAGGTAGCTCTGTTAGGAACAAAGTCCAACAGCCTAGATACGCTGTGGTCACGTTGGACAAGACTATTTTGGCTAAGACTTTGCTTCAGGCATGATCTGCACAACAAACTTCTTCCTGCTGCTGTTTGAAAACCTGCCACCAATGACTACTCTTGTCCAGAGGCTTAAACCCCTCCAGGGATCCAATTGACTGACATCAACCCCAGCCACCAGACCAGCCCGCACCTTCGGTTCTGTAAGCTCAATCCATTGTCCTGGCACCTGTAACCCTGCAGCCAGCTCAGGCTTTGGTTTCTGTGTCACTAAATCTGACCTCCCATTCCCTACACATACTGAAAAGACAACAAAGGTTTGTAGGGCCCTGTTGTAAAAAACCATCCTTGGATATGGCCTACCTTTGATCATTGGCAGCAACAATGGGCCTAAATTTGTAGCAGACATAACACAAAGAACTAGGTTAAATAAAAACTGCATATAGCATACAGGCCACAAAGATCTAGAAAAGTTAGAAAAAGAGCCCATAACCAATTAAAAGACCAGCTATATCTATAGATATGCCTGCAACCCACAGAACTCAGTTGCATATTAACTACATCTGCAAATTTCAGAAATTCAGCCTTAGATCTGCTGAATAATTTGCCTGGATCATTCCTTCAAGGCTCACTCTGAAAAGACAATGCACATTGACCAGTTCATGCATGACTGAAGCCTGAGAACATTGTTCACAGGATTACCCCATACCTGTTCCCCTTGATTTTTGTGAACTTGCAGGCTACTTACCCTGTCCTCATGCCCATAGCTTTGATTTCTGCCTTAAACTCTATGGACAGTTGCCCCAAGAGAATAAAACAATCAATCAAACATTTAACCAAGATTTTATGAGCATATGAGGCACACTGGACACTCTCATAGATCAGATTAACTCCCTCACTACCTTATCAGAGTAATGTTACAGAATAGTGAGATCTAAATGATGTCGCTTTCTAAAAATAACTTAGGGAAAGACTGTAAAGAGATGATCTTAGGGAGCTAGGCTGGAGCCCATCTGAGCATCACTGATAATGCTAATGTTACTGCTTGTAGATGGTCCTTGTCTCAGAAGATGACACGTAACATGCACAGCAAAGATCTGTGAGGGAAACTAAAAGAAGGTAGAAATTAAACAGAAAGTTCCCCTCTCAAGCAGATATTCTTCAGTTTGTTAGTTACCCAGGTAATATTTCCTGTTCCATATCCAGTTGCTTCTGACTCTTAGAAACTCTGGTCACTGTTATGCATAGATGTACATTGTATAAACCAATCCGCAATTAACAAGCCAGTCTGTCTCTGTATTTTCTGCTTGCTTATCTCATATAAGCCCTATGCCATCAGAGATAAGGGCCTGATATTCTGGGAATGATCACAGTCAGTACATGTTAATATAAATAACCTGCCTCCAAATCCCGGGTTGTTTTGCTGTTTCTGCTTGCCATTGCACACTGACACATGTACTTTCCAAGATCCATGAAGAAATAGCATATGTTATCTTTCAAACTTGACTCCAGCTTTCTACAGAGTCCAGCTAGATGGACTGCCAGAGAACTTCCTTAGGCTAGTTGAGCTTCTGTAGTTATGAGACACTCAAGTACCTGGACCTCAACTGAGAGACAGAGAAAAGAGAAAAGGCAAGGTTTCATGTTTGTGAATTTGCTATGGAACTTTTTTCTACACTGTATTGAGGCCCTCCCAAATCATATGCTATGTGAGAGTTAATCTAATTGATAAATAAGGTACCAAATCTGGTAAGTCCTGAAGGCCCAGGTCACATCATTAATTGTGAAATGCTAAGGACAATCAGTTCAAAAAAGGAGGCACACTTCAGGCTTTCAGGAAAATCTATCAAGTAGATTAAAAAAATTAACTGGAACTAAGTATTCCAAAAGACTGCTTTAGCTACTTTTCTTGTTGCTGAGACAAAACATCTGGCACCCAAAGTTAAGGGAGCGAAGGTTTATTTAGGTGCATAGTTTGTAGCGGTTGCAGTTCTTAATTGACTGGCTCCAAGGTCAGGTAGCCTAGGAGAGGAGCATTGCAGGGGAAACAGTGCAAAGCAGGCAGGAGGTAGCAGGCTACAAGGGACAAGGTGTGACCCTCATTCTGTCCCTTGTGATCTAGCCAGGTTGCCTGCCTTTCCAGCAGGTAGCACTCACTCCCTTAATCCTAGCATCCTTAATTCTAGTATTGTACCATGAATCAATCCCAGCATCACATCCTTAGACCCAGTGCACACATTGTAGATGCAACCACCTCCAACAAGCCCACATATGACTGCAGGAGACTTTGGGGGCGACATCTAAATACAAGCCACAATAAGACAGTAGCAAAAAGTAGCATTATCCCATGAATATTTTGGAGGCTGTTATGAAACTTTATCTCAAAAATGTAGAATGTATGCTGGGATATTAAGACACTGTTAAAAATGTCGTATGTTGCCCCCATTTATTAAAATGTGAATCACTTTATTTCTGACATGGCAGTGTTTTGTTTTATTTTAAAGAGAATTAAAAAATATACCTATTTTTCTCCTCATCTGTGGAGATTATAAATTGGAAAAGCCACACTGCCTTTGACCTTTTATCCTATGAGGACAAATCTATTGGTTGTCTGTTTTTCTAAAAAATAAAAATACATATTTTTTTGAATCACAACTGCATTTGCTTGTTTGTATGTCATAGCTTCCTTTACACCAGAAAAGAAAAAGTTGAATTGCTGCAACAGAGACTGTATGGTCCATGGAAACTAAAATTTTTTACTATGTGGGTTTCTAGAGAAAAGTGTGCCTACTTCTGTTCAAGCCCAATGACTTTCGTGTTCTTTTGATTATTTCCTGAGGGATTAAATACATTTTTCATCCCCACAAGCTTACAAGAGCACACACAAACAGGACTATATCTCAGAAAACATTTTTGCAAACATTCTCAGTCTTTTTCCCTTGTTTAATCTTATTCTCCCAGCTTTTAAAATATGCACCTGAACTCTGAGGTAGTTCACACTACTCCTGCCCACTATTACGAAGGCAGATATTCTGAACACATATAACAATGTCCCTGAACCATTTAGAGTACAGAGCTAATGTTAAAAAATTTTATCGCATTTGGTAGTGTTAGCATGCAAGTGACAAGCAACTAAGTCAGGATTATCATGTAAGTCTAGATGTCCACCAAGAGCCTCGTGTACTCACGGATGGGACTTTTGGAAGGTGACTGGATTAAGGGGGTTTCTAGCTGACTTGCTTCTAGGAGGTAGGGTAGGTTGGAAAGAGGCAAGGTCCTGGGGTTGTGGGCTGGAAGGGTTTCTCTTTCTCCCAGGCCCCTCAGTTGATTCCTTCTGCTTCCTGGCTGCCGTGCCTTGAATAGCGTTCTTTTTGCCACGCCCCCGCCCCTTGCTGACCTGCCTGGCGGGCAGCGGACTCTGAACTGAATCAGGAATGAACTGTAAGACACAGTAAACCTCTCTTCCTTTAAATTGTAGGTGTCAGGCCTTGTGTCTCAATCAGGAGAAAGTAACAAGGCAGAAAACTAACATGACACTATAGGGAAAAAGACTGGAGAATGTGCAGATTAAGTGGAGAATGGAAAAAATCCGACATATAAACAAACCGATAAATCTGTTCCTGAGGGTCTGATGGTGATAACATCATTTATTATGAAATGCTGAGGAAGATCAGCTCCAAGAGAAAGAAGGCACACATTAGATTTTCAAGAAAACCTATGAAGTAGATTAAGTAAATTAACAGGAGTAAGTAATCCGGGGTTGGACTATAAAAACACTAGGATTTTACTAACTTAGTGACCTAAAAGTTTCTGCAAGAACAGTTTTTTTCTCAAGAACCTCATTGGTCCAAATGATAACCTATATTCTTGAGAATTTTGCCCGACTTCATTTATTACTGTTACATTTCCATGTAAGCAAGAGCTCAGTGTACAGTGCATAAAGACACAAAACCATAAAAACATGCAGCCTAAGTCATTGTCGAATTCTTGACTTTTTCATTTATTCTTTCATTTATTCCAGTGGTGAATACCTAGTCATAAAGACCATTTTTTTTCATGGCAGGTACTGTGTTTGTGGTGTGTTAAGTTCTCATGATTAGATGGTAGCCTTTTGAGACCTACTATTGCATAGAAGAAGCAGTAACTGATCACATATTCACATAAAATTATACTTTAGATTAAAGGAATGACGAAGTTGAGATGTATGTGCAATAACGTACCTGACAGAGCAGTTTGACCTAGAACAGAAGGTCAGTTGAAACATGCACAGGGAAACGATAAGAAACTGGTGTTGGGGGGCTGGGGATATAGCTCAGTGGAATAAGCGCCCGCCTAGCAAGGGCAGGGTCCTGAGTTCGATCCCCAGTACTGCCAAAAAAAAAAAAAAAAAGAAACTGGTGTTGGGACTCCCACAAGGGCAGTGTGCAGGTGTTCCGGCTGCTCGCGGTCCGCCTCTGTCCGCACAGAGCCGCCCTTTACCTTTCCCCTTGGATGTTGCTCTTGTCTATCTTTTTCAACTTTACTTCCGGCAGTATTTTTAATGAGTGATCTTTTTTTTTCCCTCCAATGCCTTTTGCCCGTGAAACAGAATCTAGCTTGAGAATGCTGTTGTCCATTTCTTTAAATATTCCCGGGAAGGATACCTTCACATTTGTGGAAATTGTTCCTGTTCCTTTGGATTAAGTCCTAGACAGTTTCCTTAAATAGCTCCATAAATCATGATGAAGACATGACCTTGGTTTTTCAATCAGCTGTATTTATGGTTTGGAAATACTTCCTTGTGAAGCCAATAGGTTCAGAGTCACTGCCCATGGATTTATAGTTGCATTTATTGTGACAGATTTGGAGTCTGCAGTGATAGCAAGGCACTGCAAGAATGGGTTTAAACATATAAGGCTTTCTATGTTTTTCTGGTAGAGAAGTTTCCTTTGGAAAAGCAACTGAAAAGCAATTTACAACTTGTGTTTTCCCCCATCGTTTATTTTCCAGTCCTTATATTTTGATGCAGCTATTTTTTTTTAAATTTGGTAACGACGCATAATCTAACAAACACGTTTTAATTTCACTGTTTCTATAAACATAATCCTATACAGGGAATATTGCATAACCAAAGTAGTAGCTCAGAATTTTACTAGAAATCTTTAAAACATTGTATGAAAATATAGTGGAAGTGCTAATTTTGTGCACAAAACCATAGCAAGACTTTTGGTCCATAACTGACTGTGAAGGGAGGACAGGCGAATAAAACCGAGAACCTTGCACATGCTAAGCAAGCACTCTGCCATGAAGCGGTTTCTCACTCCTTTGTGCCTCCAATGTTCAAAGGAAATACAAAGAATTGCAGTTAAGCACTGAGTACGATCACAATAAATTGAGTGGCCCAAAGATGAGCTCTTCCCGGGATTACTGCGCTGGTGCGTCGCTTCCATGAGACACGATGTGAGTACTCAGAAAGTTTTCCTTACGTGGGAGGTGGCTGGCCTTTGCTGCTAAAAAGAACTCTGGGAGACATTTCAGCCCTTTTATTCATTTTTGAATTTCAGGATGCTCGGCTGTCATAGAGATTTATAACCGGCAGATGGCGATAGAATTCTGTGAAAAAGAATTGAGCTGCTTGTTCTTTGGCTAGTGCTTATTACCATTCGTTTTAAGGGGTGAAAAGCAGTGTTCAGAGAAAAATCTTTGTTAGCACAAAGGCTCTGTCTTTGTGAGAGATGAAATTATGTTTCTAGTTAATTCAAAGGCCAGTTGGTCATCTCTGAATTTTGCAAGTTGAGTCATAGGAACATAGGAAAAAATGCTCTTACATGCATTGATTAACAGGGTATTCTCAGTGGCTTTGTCAGCCCACTGGCGTTTCTTTCTTTCTTTTTTTTCTGGAGAGCATGGAAAAGGCAGTTGATGTTTTCATGCATTCTGAAGGAAGAATAAAATGGCTGGCTCTCTGCTTTGCTTGCTCGTAGACTTTGTAAGCTGAGCAAATGGATACTATGCTTGTTTGTAAAACCAGAGTCAAACAAAGGGAGACAGCAAGGGTACTTTCTCAACACATTGACACGGGCGCCACACTCCAGAAAAAGGATGAGGCTGCAGAAGAAGGTTTTTAGCTTAGCGTTTCAATTCTAAAATGGATGGTCTTATTTAATTTTCCACACACAATATCTTTCCTGGCTGAAGAATAGATTAATATTACTAATCTCACTTAGGTAGCGGCTTTAAAAGGCCAAAGCAACAGGGATATTTCTAAAGCAGATTGTAGTCATTTCTGCCCCTATCGAAAATTCTCTGCTCACACTGGAAGTCATTGTGTTGATAATCTCACGCTATTGCTGTGCTAGGGGTCTGTGTCTTTCTTTGCTCGACGCGGGCTGGAGACAGGCATAATGGATGAAATGATGAGGGAGCGCGGTGATGAATTAATACCCCAGACTGAAAGGAATAACAATGAAAGGGGTCTCTCCCGCGACCGCTGGGTTCTCGGAGTCCTGTTATTAGATGTGATTCTGAGGTTGTCTGCTGACTACTGTGCCCGGGAGAAGCTAGAGGGAACAGTCCCTGCAACCGTAGAAGAGGAAGCCGGGAAAAAGCAAGGGACGCGTTTACGTGTGCTATAATGCGAGGAAATCACGGACATAATCTACTGAGCAGGAAAACGTGAGGTTTTTCTTTTCTCAAGCAATTCTCTACATGAAATATTTATACAGCTTGCAGCTTTACTACATATTTTAGGTTGACATTTTGTTAGGGAAATCGTGTATGTACTAGGGGTGTATTAAGCTGTTTCTCCCACTATGTGTAGATAATGTAGCGACATGGCCTGCAAAGTGCTTGCCCATGTTTTTGTGACCCTTGAGGTGTGGCGGTGGAAAGTGGAACCCAAGGAAACGAGGAGCAAATGTAAATCTTGGTTATACCTTGTTCTACTTGTTCTTGTGTCCATTCTCAAAACCTCACTGTGCACGACCTTCCGCCGGCACAGCACAGGACGCTGAGAATAACGGCGGAGTATGAATAACTATTCCTTCTCACAGAGATGGGGGCACAATTATTCCTAGTAATGGCGCAATATGTTATGAACTGTACTAAGAGTGGAACAGGGGTCCTTAGCTCAATTAGAGTTATTAGCCCGCAGCGCTGGAATTCAAGATAAACTTACTACCAAAGATACATAAACATCATTCTCTCTACAAGGAAAGTGTAAGTCAGAGTAAATGCAGCCTTAGAAGGAAGAGGAGGAGCGCCGTGCTCCTTTTGTCTGAAAGATGTCTCCCTCCCGAGCAGCACAGGAGTGGGCAGGGAGCTGGGATGGAGGAGAAAGTGGTGCTGCACACCAGGCTTCTGAGAGGCTCACGTCGCATCGTTAATGTGTTTTTAAAGTTCAGTTTGACAGTGTCCTTCCAGAGGGCAAAGATGTTCATATCCAAGCACCACAGTATACTTAAAGGAAACAATGTTTAAAATATGAGGCCGTTTGGATGAGCCATGTACCTTCCATCCTCCAGTCAGGCAGGTAAACTCAGTGTGTTTCACAACCAATACACAGCCATACATATCTTAGTGATGTATGACATGGAAACAAGCACTGTGTATATTTTGAGTTCTATAAAAAGAACTGTTTTATATTTTTGTAGTATTTATAAGTAGCTTTTATGTCTTTAAAATGAGTAGTTACAAGGATGTGAACATTGAAACAAACAGATGCATATAAATGCACAGTGTTTGGTTCCTGAACTGGTTTGAAATTTGTCTTCTGATTTTGGTAAGTCATCTATAGTTTTTGTGTGAGACACTTTGGACTGCTAAAGCACTGGAGATCACTGATTGACAAGTGAAATCTACTGTGAGTGCAGGCTTCAGAGCCTCACAATTAAGAGTCATCTTTAGTTTAACCTTCATAGGCATCACTAGAGAGCTCATTTTTACACAGGGGTGTCTCTTTTGTTTTATAAACATTTTAAGCTAGATATTTCCATAATGAATCTTAGACCAATGGAAAAACTGTGTTGCAATAACCTACATACCAGTCACTATTTGAGTGCATTTATAATCTTCCCTACTTGCCCTGGTTGGAATAAGAAAGCACTAGTATTTTGAAATAACTGTCTTATGTGTCATCCTTCATATTTGTGGTGATGAGATTACAGGAGAGGAAGATGTATCAGTTTATTTTGCAATACAAAGGGAGACGTTTAGCTCAGAGATCCTCCCCAATAGCCCCGTTCTCTATTAATTTTTATTAATTTAGTTATTAACTTCTGTTAGTTTTTTAAGTTAAGCAGATACTCTAGTATGGTACTGAATTTATCCATCACAGAAAGGAGAGCTGTGGAGTTATTCGGGATGCTGTTTCACGGCCTATCAGCGAGAAAGAAAAGAAGTCTTAAAGGAGAAAGGTAGAAGTAAATTAAACTTTCCTCGGCATCAACGTAACTTTTCCAATCAGAGAAAATTCTCTGGGCAAGTGGAGAAAGGACACAAAAAATTGGAAGCTGTAGTAGGAGCCCTGATGAAGAACACATCACAAATGACTAACAAATTGTAAATGAAAACTGGGTGACTTTCAGGAGAGAGCTACTAACAGGCTCTGAGGCAGCATTTGATCTCTTTTAATGGAAGTTTTAAGAGAGGACTGGAGGTGATGAAGGGCCATTCAGCTGGATGTCAGTGGCTTCTGAGCAGCGCTCCGGGTGGGCCACCAGGGGTACATGGGAGGTGCATCAATCAGCAGGGCAGAAGTCAATTCCCTGGCCAGCCTTTCTCTGCAGCAGTTCACAAATTGCAGAATCTACTGGAAATCAGATCATGTATTTATTTTGTATTTTTTAAAAAAAGATAATAACAACATCCTATATTTGTTTAGTGCATCCTGCTTTGAAGCCTATGTGTCACATTAATTTATTGAGTATCAAAATGAAGTAATGTCATCTGAATTTTTTTTCTTGCTGAGTGTAATAAAATCTTCACACACAAACCATCTGGGATCAGAGTCATTCTAGAAGCTGAACTTTTGCAAATATAGTGTTCCTTTCTGTACATGAAATTTAGAGGGAATAAAAACCATTAAGGTTGTGTATGAAAGACATTAAGTGTTGCATTTATGTCATTGATTATGCTGTTTCTCCATACAGTTCAGAAAAAAAACCAAGCAATTAATCATGGTAGATTACACTCATTTTGTATTTGGTTAGCAGTAGCAAGTAGTTATTAAGAAGTCTGAGGTCCAATTGTTTCCCTAAATAATACTTCATAAGATCTTTTGCTCGTGTGATTTCTGTAATACCCTTCAGTAAATGTGATTACTTATACCTGGAAAAGGTTTTAAAATAGCTCTCACTCCCTTTTTATAATTATACATTGACATAGTCTATTAAATATATTTATATTCTTAATACGAAGCCATTACCAGCCTTGCCATTTGTATTATTTAATCTAAATATGTATAATTACAAAGCACAGCAATTACAACCACTATATGCAATATCAACTCAGTGAAACATTTGGTGGTAACAATATGACTGTAATATTCAGGGAAAATAATTATCTCTAGTTTATCTAAAACAACCACAATAAGACTCTAGAAATTAAAAGATTTTATTTTTCAGGAAAGTATTAGATGTAGCTAATAAATTTAAGTATTGGTAAAGAGTAAAATTTCTATCAGCAACTTAATTCTTCAGCTAGTATTTTCTTTAGCAATGGGAACTCTTAGGAAAGTGAGATCTTAAAAAAGACATTGAGATAGTGGAAAGATGTGCATTTATATAATTTTGTAAGCATTGGAATGGCTCACTGAAAGGAAAGGAAGGCATAGAGTTCAATACCTTACCAAGCTTTGTTAGATTTGTTTAGAGGTCAGGTTTGAAATGTCACTCAAAGCCTCATGCTCTGAACACCCAGTCTCCAGCTGGTGGAGCATTGGGCGTGGTAGAAAGTTTTAAGATGTGGGACATATTGGAGGAAGTAGGCTCCTGGAGGTGCTCTCTGCAGGTGTATGTTGTAAACCTTTCTCTTTCTAGTTCCCCTTTGCTCCCTACTTCCTGGCCACCCTTAGGGGAGCAGCCTCCTCTACCACATCCTCCTCCTGCCATGATATGCAGCTCGCCATGGGCCCAGGGCAGTGGAGTCACATGATCATGGGCCAAAAAATCTCCAAACCATCACCCAAAATGACTTTTCCTCCTTAAGTTATTTTTCTTAGATATATTGTCACAATGACAGAAATCTGACAGAATGCAACAGAAACTAAATGAAGAAGTAATTAGCAAGAGAGTGTTTTATATTAACATGATTTGAAAGAAATTTTTTTTCTCCTAGGAACACTAAACCACTGGAGTCCCAACACAATCTATTCTTATCCATGATATTCTAGAACGTGCAATTCTTTTCTTTCGCAGTGTTAGGGATTAAACTCAGAGCCTCACACATTTTAGGCAAGAACGCTATTGCTGAGCTATGATGCCAGCCCAAGGCATATATTTTTGTATTGCCTGTGAACGTCAGTAGACAGCAGTCCTTCAGATGATGTCCTTTGCTTTTCATCCTGCTTTAACTGTTTTTTGAGCACCCTAATAAAAGTGAATGAGTTCAGGGTTTCTAAATCACAAGCATGTTTAGCACTTATCTCTTCTGTACACTTAATTTATTAGAAAATACAACAAGGTGTGACAGATGACTCAAAAGTAAGATTTGAAATAATGTCTGGATCCCATACCTCCAGTCTCCACCATTGCAAACTGGTATTTGTACAATCACATGTCATTATTAAAAAGAAGGCAGGATAAATTAGGATATCATGTAGTACATGAAACATTTCATTGTAACTTTGTATTTCTGTCACCTAATGCAATGTCTGTCACACTAGTAGGTACTGAATCTATGTTTATTATAAAATTGTATTTAAATTTTTATCAGTAATGCAGGATATTTACAATCATTTTGCCCAAATGGCACGTATATAGCATAGCTTCCTCACTTTTGGTCTTGTGTTTAAATTCATTAAATTGATTCTACTAAAAGTAACTAGTCAAAGGGAACAAGTGAAAGATAAATAAAGCTAGGCATTATTTAAAAATTCATCAGAAAAGGGATTTCATATAACACAAAGATGGGTAAGCAAAGGTGAAAGAAAAGCAAGGGAGAGGAGAAAGCAACAGCATTCACAAGGCTGGAGGAGGTGGCCGCGTCCTTCTAGGTTAGATGAAAATCTGTGTGCTCAGATCGTCACCGTGACCAGGGTAAAATCAACACACTAGAGTACTATTTTTAGAATGAGTTCAAGGTGTATTTAACTTGGATTTACAGGAGAAGAAACTGTCTTAATTAATGGATGGTGTTCCTGAGGTTTGTTTATTTTTATTATATATCTTGTCAGGAATGAACACACATACATGCCTTGGAAGATTTTGATTTGCCTTCATCTGTAGTTCACATCCATAAACACACACACAGATACAAACACACACACACACACACACACACACACACATGCACACACACTGAACACTAAAATCTGCTCTTTTCTAGTTTTCCCAGTACTGAGCCGCACAGCAGCACAAACAGGACAGGAAACAGTGCGTATTTAGGATTCCGTCCCTTCCTGTTTGATTCACCCTTCCTCCTCGTTGTCAGCGGTTGGTATTCTTTGAACCAATGTCCAAATAATTCTGCTTCCGTCTCTCCTGCTTTCTCCTCACACTGTGGTATAGTACCTGCATGCAGTGATTTCCAAGTCTACCTCTAATCCATTCTTCCTATCTCCTTGTTTATTGTTTTAGAAACTTGTTCTATATTTACTGATGGTGTAAATATATATAATTAAGCATTTTCAAACATAATTTCTTTTTTACTGGGTTCCACTACATTGTCCAAGCTGCTTTCAAACACCCGGTTTAAACAATTCTCCTGCTTCAGCCTCCTAAATAGTTGGCACTGTGGTTGTGTGTACTGTGGCACCTGGTTTATAATTTAATTAAAAACCCAAATAACTTGTTTCTAACCTATCTTCACCATTCTTTTCAGAGTCAATATTTTGAATTATATTTAAGTTAATGCTTTCAACGTCTTCTATATTTGTATTTCTTTATCTTAACTTTTATTACTTTGTGTCTTTGTTTATAAAAGCAATTCAATTTGTATCCCTAAACATTACAGACACCTAGCTTTCCCACAATGTTCCATAGGATGTGGCTTATCAAAGGTGCTTAATATTCAGTTGTAAAATCAATGAACAAACAAATCTTCAAAAAGAAATGTCCGAGGACACTCCCCATCAATAGTTCTTCTCCCTTCATTGCAACAATCATTTTTTCCTTGATTGTAAGACTCTTTTAGAGCTCAACATATATACCATGCAGAATCAGGATGTTTTTGGACTGTCATTTCGTTGACTGAACTGTAGGGTCTTGAGGCCTTGTTATCTTATCTTCTATGTTATATTATAGAAAGTATACACAGAGTGGGTAGTATTTTCATGGTGTGTCTTGATTACTCTTCTTTTGTGATACAAAATACCCAACACCCCAAATGAAGGGAGGAAAGGTTTATTTAGCTTACCGTTTGTGGAGGTTTCATTCCATACTTGGCTAGTTCTGAGGCAGAGTGGCACATGGCAGAGGGCAAATGTTCGTGACAGCACAGCACAGCAACAAACAACCAGCTAAAAGAGGAATGGCAGCAAGCAGCCTCTTCCTACCTCCCTTACATTGTAAACAGGCTACCCCCACCCAGGGGGTGTGTAGCACTTACATAATCTCCATGTCCTCCTCTTCCACAGGCTCAGGATGTACACAAAGTAAACACCATGGCTTCTTGCTGAGACACTCAGCCAAACCTCTAGATTTCCCAAGTTGACACAATGTATCAACCACAACATGGTGTTACTCATTTTATATATTACATATTACAGGTAAGAATGCTCTTGAAGGCATTAATATTTTGAGAACTCAAGAGAACCAAAGGCTTATTTATGTAGACTTTAAGTTTTCAAAGCTGCTAATTCCTGAATATTGAAGATTATTATTGATTATGGAAGTAGCTTCAGAAAATAACAGATATAAACAAGATGATTTTAAAAATCAAAGAAAAGTCAAAACGAGTCTTGAAAGAGGAAAGGAGAGCTACTATTACGTACTGCACAATGAGTAACTTATGACTTAATTACTGTGGCTGAGATTTGCTTTTACCATTAGTTTACAAAGTCAGGTATAAAGAGTAAAATAGAAGGCATGTAGTTAATTTATTCTGACATAGGAGCTTCAGGTATATTTTGAATGATAATGTAAAGCATGTGTGATATTCTGGGTATTATTCATCTGTTAATTGATTTCAAAAGATGCATCACCTGAATCTTCATAAAGGCAAAAAATAACAATGTAATAAATAATGTCATTTTCAACTATGGCTTAGTCAAACATAAATGTTCAGATGGACATATTTTTACATATGGTCTTCCAGAGAATTTGGAGTGATTACAAATTTGTGAAGAAGCCTCACTGCATATTTTGGGAAAAGATGCTTAGTCTTTTTAACTTTACAAATAAGTGGAGACTAAGACTGATTTTCAAAGCCATAAAACCTATAGGGACATAAGTACTGTCTCTAGCTGGTGAAGCTGTCCTTCATGAGGAAGGGGTGGGCTGGAAATTTGAACCCATGGTGCTATACACTGGAAGTGAAAAGTAACTTAGGGCTGAAGCTGGGAGCCAGATTTCCCACTGTGGGAGTGGAGCGTTCCAGAGAAGCAAGAAGGGAAAGTTGGAACGAGTGATCTGTTGAGGTCAGAGATAAGAGTTGGAGACAAAAGTGTGGCTTTTATTTAGCTTAATATAGGCACAAATGGATACACAGAAATATTTATAGGTACATGTATATAATAGTTTGTATATACACATACATTTTCTTTTTCTTTTATATGAGAAGGTTAAGAAGCAAATATGCTCCAAGCAACAAGTATACTTAAGGGCCACATTTTGGTTGCTATGTCATCCTCCAATATAAAAACAAGGGCTTCCAGGCAAAAAAATGACCAACCCTTCAGTAGAGAATATATCATACGATTACATAGCTCACGTTATTGCGTAGTTAAGGTGAAAGTTAAAGAAATGCTTTAACACACACACACACACACACACACACACACACACGCACAGGAATAGGAAGAGGATGTCTCCAGCACACACACCAGCTTTATAAAAGATCTGAGACAAGATGAGCAGCAGAATAATAGTGTAACACTGGACTGCCTCCCGGAGTATGAGTAATTTAATTTCACCCTAATTTAAATAAGTGAATGACTACATACGTTAGTGGTAAAGAACACAAAAAAATTTTTAGTCATTCCAAATAATTTATGCAGATATTCTATTCTCATGGAGCTAGAATTCAGCTTGACACCCCTCACTTATTTCTTCCTTTCAAAAAATACAATATGGAATGAGGAGAAAGCCTTAAAATCACTATCTCACCGGAGGCATCAGGATCAAAACACCTATATTAATACATAATTTTGATCAGCTGTGCCTTACTGTAATGTAATAAAAATGATACTTTACCTCTGTGGTATTTCTCCCTCAAATCCATAACGTTAGTCTAGTCACAGGAAACATATCAGACAAATTGAAATTGCCGACATTGTACAAAACAGCTGATCACTGCGCCTGAAAACTACCAATGCCATATACATGTATGAGTACAGGAAGGAGCAAGACAAGAGAGAAGGGTGGGGGGAGGAGGGGAGATAAAGG
>PVLD010023405.1:0-27433 GCA_004027595.1 Dinomys branickii | reverse complement strand
TTTTCCCAGAAGATCTGAAAACATCATATCACTCTGATATATGTGCACCCATGTTTATAGCAGCACAATTTGTAATAGCTAAAATGTGGAAGCAACCCAAGTGTCCATCCACAGAAGACTGGATTAAAAAATTGTGGCATTTTTATATAATGGAATATTATTCAGCTATAAAGAAAGACAGTTATGGGGACTTTGTAGGGAAGTGGTCAAAACTGGAGTCCACACTCCTAAGTGAAATAAATCAGCGGTACATGTGCAGGCAACGTATTTTATCACTGGTGTAAGAACCCGAGTGTGGGAATATAAACTAAGAGACATGAAGGAAATCTGTTCAAAAACAAATGACAGATGGGACGAAGGAAAGGAGAAAAGAAAGAGACAAAAATGTATGTATGTATATTTGAATATACATATATGCAGGAGGGCTAACATGGTTCTACTATTGTATTATATCACTTAATGCTAAGGAATAATTGATGATGGGTTATTTGATCAATATTGTATGTCTGTATGTGTTATTCTGAACACACACTTCGAATATATCAATATGCAAAGCAGCAATTATTGGTGGGTTTTTTTTTTGTTGTTGTTGTTTGCCTGTTTTGTTTTCTGTCTTTGGATTCTTGGTTTTTGTGTTTTTCTGTTATTGAGAGGATTAATTGTCTGACCAATTTTGCATGTCTGTATATGTGTTCATAGATTTACACTTCGAAGATATCAATGGATAAAGCAATAACCACTGTTGAGACCATGTCACCTTGTCTATAGATCAGTTGTGATTGTACTATTTTTTATGCTAATTGGTGTCTGTTTGTTAATATGTTTTTGTACTTTTATTTAAAAAAAAAGTGGCAAGCATGATGGGATAGGTGTGTTTGAAGAAATCATAGTGTTCTGAGGGGGATTTGTGGTAAGGTCTTGTACTGCAATTTTTACAAATTTAAACAATGTTGTATATGTTGATCACAGCCGGTATAGGAGATAATCAGTTTCCTGGACAAGATATATGACACATTTGCCTAGAAAGCTAATGTTTTGAGGTGATCAGAAAGCCTGAGCAGCAGATGAAGACATTAAGAAAAAACCTGAAGGTTTTCCCTTGGCTCATGTAGTGGATTCCAGAATAGTCCTGCATTCAGCTACATTCAACTATCTGCCAGAGCTGTGAGACCCAGCTGTATGTCTGTGTCTCAAGTGTCCCTCTGCTCTATCTTGAGAGAATACCCATCATGAAATTTATGGCCCACTCTAAATACAAGATGGATCTAACTTTGAGATTCTAACCTTAATTACAAGTGCAAGCACCATTTTCTTAAATGAGGTCATATTTATAGTTGTTGGGTAGAAATAGCTTTTCTGGTGGGAGGCAGTGCCGTTTAATGCACTATAGCTTGCCATGGAGTGGATGGCTAAGGACAAGTACAAATGTGAGCATAAACCACACTTCTGGAAGGTGATCGGATGATAGGGGCTGATAGCTGACTTGTTAGGAGGTGAGGCCTGGTGGAAGAGACAGGTCACTGTGGCAATGATGGGGAAGGCTCTATCTCCCGTCCCAGCACCTCCCTTGACACTCTTTACTTCCTGTGTGACAAGGTGAGCAGCTTTCCTCTCCCCAGTCCCTTCCATAATGCTGCCTCTGGAGCCAGCTGACTAGACCGCAACCTGTACAACACATGAGCGAAAATAAACGTTCTCTCCTTTAATTTGTTGGTGATGGGTATTGTATCTTACTGACAAGGAAAAGTAACTATGACAGATTTTGGTACCAGATTAGTGGGGTCATTGCTGTGATGCTAGCTGGCCATGAGGTTCAGAAGGCTCTGTAGGAGTTTAGAAAGGTAGGGAGATACTGGCTGGAGAAGTAGTCCTAGAATACTGTAAGACGCATGACAGGAGATTCTTGTCACAGTTCAGAAGATCAGAAGGCTAATAAAAAGGCAGATGGTAAAGACCAGGCTCAGGAGGTGTCAGGAACAAGGACTTCTTTGACAGTTGCACTCCAGGCCATGTGTTGCTATGCTTGGGCAGAAAATTTGTCTACTCTGTGAGAGACTGAGATTAAAGATAGCAGACTAATTCAGCTAGTGAAATAAATTTTAAGGCAGTCTAATGTTCAGAGCATACTGCTTTCTGCTTTTGGTCAGGTTTACATTGAAAGCCAGGAGCAAAAACCTATTTGAAAAGTTTATAGCTTGGCTACAAATGAGGTCCATGCCAAGGTGATACTTTGGAGAGCAAGGTTACAGAAAACATGAAAAAGAAGCCAAGTACTTTACAACAGGACAACAGAAAAGATTGAGGGCATCACAGGAACCAGCAAGATCCACCCTTAACAGGCTCAAAGTTGCAAATGGGAAAGATTGCTTTGAAAAGAAAGCTAAAGTTGCAAGCACACTACCCAAGATCAGCTGCATAGGGCACTATGCACTTCACAGTTCAGCCATCAAGGCACTCAGAGGCCTCCAGAGCCATGACCCAAGGGAATCTGGCTACTGCTTGAACTGCCAGCAGGCCTTGGTGTCATCCACATGTGCTGGTTGTACGCACACGCGGAATGTAAGAGTTGTAGGGTTGGGGAGGCTTCTACCCAGATTTCAAAAGGCCTGGGAAGCCAGGTAGGATAGTGTGCCCTTGAGTGGTCAGTGCTTCCAGCTGTGAGAGTAAGCTGACCATGTAGTGGAGACCCCAGGAAGTTGGAAAAGCAAGGGATATCTGAGGAGAGCCACAGAGAATGAGAAAAGCCCATGCAAGAGAGAGGCCATGAGGGCTACAGCCACCAGCAATGCTGTAGAGGTGGGGCCACCCAAGCCCTCTAGAGTTCACGGCTTGCCACAGGTGGAAATGGAGCTACAGGATTCAATGTTTGCCCTGTTGGGTTTAGTTCTTGCTTTGGTCCAATTCTTTTCTATCTCCGCATTCTTCCCTGTGCCATTGCATATCAGCTGTGTTTAACTTTTTTTTTTTTTTTTTGTCTTTTTGAGACAGGGTCTCCCTATGCAGTTCAGGCTGGCCTTGACCTCACTCTGTAACCCAGGCTGGTCTTGAACTCACAACAATGCGCCTGCCTCAGCCTCTGGAGTGTAACTTTCTTCTTCATATTACTGGGGGTCATAGCTCATAGTTTGCCTTAAGTCTCAGAGGAGACTTTGGACTTGGGACTTTTCAGCAATGCTGGTGACCCTTAGAGATGGACTAAATACAATTTGTACAGAGATGTAAATGAGTCTTTTGGGGGCTAGGGGAAGAATGTTATGCTTTATATCTAGATGTCCTCCTAAAGCCTCATGTGATCATAGGTGGGACCTCTGGAAGGTGACTGGATTATACAAGAATATTATAGTTGACTGGATGCTAAGAGGTAGAGCCTGGTCAGAAGAGGCAGGTCACTACCGGCCTCACATGGACAGTCCTAACTCCCTCCCTGGCTCCTCCCTTGACTCTCTCTGCCTTCTGAATGCTATGAGGTGAGCAGCTTTCCTCTGCTGAGGCCTTTCCACCACGCTGTTCTGCTCTGAAGCCAGCAGCTGACTAGACTGCACCCTCTATAAAATGTCGGCCAAAATAAACCTGTTCTTTAAGTTGTGAGTGTTGGATATTGTGTCCCAATGACAATAAAAGTAACAGAGACACTCACATTTCTACTGGGATTGCTGCCTGCACTAGCGCAACGGTCACAAAGGTCCACTAGTGCTCTTCTCTCAGCCGTTTCTGAGATCACAGCTGTTCCCAGTGTACATTTGTACTTTGGGGTTTTCCAGAAGTGAATACACAGCATCAGAACAAGAATGCTCCCAACACCCAGTAAATGCTGCCTGCTGACATGTGTTGTCCACTTTTCTGAGGGTCAGATGGATGCTATTCTAGGTGCTTAGCACCAGTGAACCAAAAACCCATTCTTATGACACCTATCTTCCAGCAGGGGGCGCCAGACAAACAAGGAATAAAATCCCTTCAGTGGAAGTGAAGCTGATATGTACCAGGAAAAAGGCCAGCAGGGCTATAGAGGGTGGGGACTGGTGGGGCACTGCTTACCCTCTCATTTGGGAGTATGGAGGGGGCTACACTAAGGAGAGCGGAGCCAGGTAGATATATGAGTGTCTGAGGAAAAGCAGAGAGGCCAGTGCAGCTGGAAGTGTGTGAAGAGGAAGCCAGGAGATCACAGAAGCAGAGGGCAGGGTGGGAGCCACAGGAGGCCTCAGTGGCCGCTGTCGGGACTTGGGCCTTGACTGTCAGTGAGGCGAGCAGCTGCCTGGCTAGTTTTGAGTAGAGGGCTCATGTACAGGGATTGCCTTGGCAGCCGTGCGGAGGACAGACTCAGGGCAAGTGAGGTTAGCCTGAGGGCCCAGCTAAAAGGCCGCTGCCTCATGAGAGGTGGTGGAGGCCTGCGCACAAGGGCTGGGGCTCTGGGTGTGTGGGGAAGGCAAAGCCCACTGGGTCTTCCTGAGCACCGGTGTGGGGTGCAAGGAAGTAGGGCGTCCAGGATGACTGGCTGGCACGATTGGCGTGAAGTCTGTGGATGAAGTGGAGAGGACAGCAGGAGGAGGAGGTGGCCATGGGGACACCCGAGGACTTCTGTTTGCACATGTTAAGTGTGATCTGTAGTCCCAAAAGCATTTCTAGAATGAAGAGTCTGTTCCTTCACTTGTGCATTAGGACGCCGCCTTCTTCCTGTACCTCTCTACATCTATCTGGGTCTGTTTCCGGGTTCCGCTCTCTTCCCTAAAGTCTCAACATACAGTAGGGCGAGTAAGTTCTTCCTCAGTAGTCTCCTCTGAAATGGCCTTCTTAATTCTGCAAGCTTCCTTTTTTCATACGAATATCAGAACTCAGAATCAGTTTGAATATTAAAATTTGTATATAGTGGTTCCCGTATTGTGAGACAAGACAAAGAAATCAGAGAGAACAAAACATTTCTGCAGGTGGCATGACTGTACAATTAGAAAACTGGAGAAATGAAGCAAAAAAGTTAGAAACAAAAAGATAGTTCAGCCAAGTAATAGGTACCAAATATATAGAAGCCATCAGCCTACAGGCAGACATAAACCACTTAGAGGGTGTAACACGAATCCATTGGGGGCAGAAAATAAAGAAAATAACCAGAACTTGGAATCCAGTGACTTTAAATATTATATGTCAACTTTTCACTCAGGAAATGAGTTAGGAAGGCAAGTGTGGGTCAGCTCAGCACAGCGCAGGAGCAGGCAATGAGCTAGTTACACAAGTATTTCAGGCTTCAAACAGGTTTCTATTCAGATGCCTTTTAACGTTTCCAGGAGAAGTGACTTCAATGCCATCAGAGCAGCCTGTTAATATCTGTCCACTCCAGTTCGCATCCTTTCGTTCCTGCTATGAAGAATCTGAACAAGTCCCACGTAAGCCTGGTGGACAGCTATGCAGAAGACAGTGGTTTCCCAAGTGTCGCATGAGGGTCACTGGCAGTGGAAGGTCCTACTCGCGGTGATCTTGAGTCAGCATGCTAAGTGCCAAAGCTGCTATTGACAGCCTGGCGGATGTATGCACTGGTCTTCCATAAGCTCTGCGGAGTCTCATGTCACAGCAAGGGCTGGTAGCTTTTGCTTTTTAAAGCTTGACAGCTCATTAGGAGCGAGGCTGTGTATTCTCTGTATCTTTCAACATTTGATAGCAGACCACAGAGCACTGAATATCGCAGGAACCTAGGAACTGTACACTCTGGCTCAAATGACTGAATAACAGCGAAACTTCTAAGTGACTAAGTACATTCTTTCAGGCCTACATTTACATAAACATACATTTCTATTTATAGAGATGTACACATTTTGTGCTGTGAGGATTAACCCTGGGGCCTTGTGCATACTAGGCAAGCACTCTACCACTGAGCTATACCCTCAGCTCCTACATTGTGTGATTTTAAAGGTCCTATGTGATTTAACTTAAATCTATTTCTATATGAAATAATGTTCTACATAAGCAGATCTTTAAGAAATCCTAATGTTCTTAATTCACACCTCTATTATCAGATTCACCTCCATGTACTGCAATTATCAGCTTATGTTCCCGCCTGTCCCGGGTAGCCTGTGGGGTCCATGTGGGCAGGGACCTCCTTTGCTTTCTTTTTATATCTTTTTTCTTTTCTGTCTCTCCTTCTCCCTCCGTCCCTCCCCACTTCATTCTTTCTTTTTCTCTCTTATTTGCAGTCCTGAGGGCTGAACCCAGAGCCTTCACAGAGTTTTATCCCTAGTCCCTTTCATTTTTTTAAAGACAGGGTCCCACTAAGTTGCCCAGGCTTGAAATTGTGATCCTCCTGCCTCAGCCTCACAGAATGCTAGGATGACAGGTGTGCACCACTGGGCCTGGCATCCGCCTCTTCCTCATCTATGTTCCCCTAGTAGATGAAAATATGAAGCACAAGGGACATCTAGGTGTGTTTAGCATATCTCATATTGAGAAAAACATATATACAGAGAAGATATTTTCTCTCTTGAGAAAATGCACAGAACAATGACTTCGTAAAACTAAAGTCTCTATGAGCAGATGGGTGTTTACATCTGGACCAGTTTCATTTTGCTGAATGCTGTGACACAGCCAGGCGTGGTGGCGCATGCCTGTAATCCCAATACTCAGAAGGCCGAGGCAGGAGGATCACAGTGAGTTTGAGGCCAGCCTGGGCCACATAGTGAATTCAAGACCAGCCTGAACTATGCAGTGAGACCCTATCTCAAAAAAAAAAATACATAAAAAAACTGTGAGGATAAGGGAGATAAATATACCACAGTACGTTCTTCTAATGATGTGTCTTTGAACTTGACTTTGTCAGCAAAAACAAAACCAACAAAAAACAAACACAACCCCCCCAACCAAAAAACAAACTTGACTTGTCACACAGTTATCACTGTTGCCTTTCTGCATTCAGAAATTAATTGCTCTAAATTCCTTGCACTTCAAGAATCTCTCCAGGCACAAATGGGTGAGAGACTGCAGAATCTGTATAGAAACTATCAATACTTGCTAAATGGCAAGGGTTTTTACAGCCATGACAAGGACAGAAAAGGCTTATTTTATAGGGCATACAGAGTGCTTATTTAGAAAATATTTTTAATTAGGAAAGGCACATGTCCTCTTTAAGAGCGGTTAGAACCCTGGACAAATTCTCATGTACTTTTAACTTGGTATTCTAAACACCAGAAGGACTGCTAAGTAAATTCCCTCAATGTGCTGCTCAAATCCCAAATGAAACAAGTGAATGTTCTCAAGCCTCGGACCTTGTCACTTTCTGAAAGGATACACATTTCAAACACTGCCAAATTGCGAAAGCCTTTCATGAGAGAGGCAAGGACCTTGAAATGCAGGTGCCAGCTTGAGGCGGGCATCTCCCCAGTGAGGAGAGGCCGGCATGTGAGAGGAATAAGCAATCTAGGGCTGGGTGGCAGCCCCAGACATTTGCTGCCAGCCACGGCAGCAGGGTTAGAGCCAGGGCTGGACCATGAGAACACACAGCAGATGACGCACAAGCCTTCGCAAGGGGCTGCTAAGGAGACTGAGTATTTATAATGCTTAGAACTGCCCAGTAAGAGAAGGCAGTTCTGGGCCAGCACAAATGGGCTGTTTTGTCTTCTGATTTTGGATGCAGTGCAGGTGAGAGAATGGAAAGCCCAAGAGTCTGTACTGCAATGTGGACCCTTTCAATTAAAAATCCTATGCTGCCACTTTGGAACAAGTGGCTGGCTGAATCTGCTACCCACTGACAGGCCCAGTATTGTTTTATTTTAGACAGAAACCCTCAACAAAAATCACTAAAGCTGGGAATAGTATTGCATGCCTATAATCCCAGCACTTTGGAAGGCTGAGGCAGGAGGATCTCAAGCTTGAGTCTTGCCTGGGCAACTTAGCCCCTGCCTCAAAAACAAAATTTTAAAAGGGGATAGGGTTGTAGCTCAGCATAAAGGCCCTGGGCCCAATTCCCAGTCCCCACCCACACCACATATTTTGATGCTGACTGACCTAATATATACACTGGAACCAGAGTAGAAGGTATTCTCCCCCTTAACCAGATCATTGTAGTCTAGTCATGGTAAAGAACACTGTGATGATGGCTATACCCTGCGGTAAGTAGCCGGTTCCAATGGTTACAGGAAACTTCTGGCTAGGAAAATGGAGAAATTTTCTATAGCTTTAAACTGGCTTACATTACAGTGAAACGTTACAACAGCCAGGTGCAGGGGTGCACACCTGTAACCCCAGCTCCTTGGGAGCCTAAGGCAGGATGATCATAAGTTGGAACCCAGCCAGGCAACTTTGTGACTTTGTGTCAAAATAAAACATAAAAAAAGGACTGGGGTCCTAGCGCAGCACTGGAGTGCTTGCCTAGCATGTGTGAGGTCCTGGGTTTAATCTTCAGTGATACAAAGCAAAAACAATTATAGCATTCACAGCAGCAGAAGAATTTAAGTTCAAAATGCATGGTGCAGTAACTGAAAATAATTTTAAAGTTGAGTTTAAAGATAACTATCTGATATTTCTGTTCAGGTTTTAAAAAAACACACTAAATAATACTAAGCCCAGAAATAAACTTTTGTTTGCTCTGGCTGTATTTTAACAGCGTTATTTCACTTACTTGTTGCTTGATTCTGGGGTTCCATCTAATATAGTAATTCACCCAGAGTTCCAAGTGACGCATACTGGCAACTGGATATAACACTCGATTGATTTCTTTTGTGTAGAAGGGGTTTTTGAATTTCTCTTTATTGCTGTTGATCATTGACCATAAAGAAACTGTTCTTTCTGGGACTTTCTAGAGAGAGAAAGAAAGTGAGAAGCTTAAGCAAATTTGGAAATGCACAAACCTTTCTGCAGCCTGTGGCAAAACAGTTCAGAATCATCTGGAATCACGCACTTCCGTTATCCCCATAATAGCTCCCAGTGAGTGCTGCCAGCCACTTACCGATATTTGCATGGATAATGGCCTAGCTTGAGAGCCACTATTTCTGCCAGGAGACGGGCACAGGATGCTACACCATTAAAAGCAATTCCCTGACCTAAGGAAACTATTCCCGGCTAGGCAAAGCACTTAGGAACAGATGGGCGGCACACTCTTTAATTCAGCGAAAAGAAAAATTATCATAAGGTTCCACTGACTTTTAAAAATTTGTCTATTTCCTATAGAATGAGAAAATCTTAGCCTGTGTCTCCTTGACAGCAGGCATTTGGACATAAAGTTATTTTAATCAACCATCCAGATGCTTAATCTACATCATATCAACACTGAGATATTTGCAAACATCTGCAGAACTGGCTGCACAGTCTTCACGTTTTAACCTGGTGTCCATTATCTCATAAAAATGCTCACATTGGCACTGCTTTGGAATTAGAGCTCTTTACCAAATTTTGACCATAAATTGGAGGAAAAAATGAAGCTGGGAAATTAAAAAAAGTACAAGAATTAAAATTACCAATGGTGAAATTTGAAACTCTCCCGAGTAATGACTTTGATAAGGTAATAGCGCTGAGAATTGAAAGCTAAAAAGAACACTCTAAAGCTATAAGTAAATAAGTGAATAAAGAAATTTCTTTAACATTTGTTCATTAATATGACAGTAATAACAGCACCATCTTGCCTTCCTTTGAATCTTCCTGAAACTTCCCAAGTACCTTTCCCGGGTAAAAATCTGGATTGCATTGTATTTATTTTTATGTGTACACATAGTTCTAAACACCGAACATTTTAAACAATGTTGTTGTGGAAAAAAATGAATCTCTCACCTCTCCCCAGAAGCAACTGCATTTGATTTTTTT
This sequence comes from Dinomys branickii, assembly GCA_004027595.1. NCBI lineage: Eukaryota > Metazoa > Chordata > Mammalia > Rodentia > Dinomyidae > Dinomys > Dinomys branickii. The sequence continues at coordinate 17,659 of PVLD010023405.1, read as the reverse complement.
CCAGCTTTCTTGAAGTATGACTCACACATAAACACCCTACCTGTCTAAGGTATATGACATGACTGATTTATGGCTTACGGACTAAGTGGCTGATTGGAGAGAGGGTCTGGCTATGATGCCCAGGCTGGCCCTGAGTCCCTGGACTCAAGTAATCCTCTTGCCTCAGCCTCCCGAGTAGCTGGGCCTGCAGGTGTGCCTGGCCAATCTGATATTTTGATATATGCAATCAGGTTAATCAACATACAGGTCACTGTACATAGTTACTGGTTTTTGGTGGTCAAAACACTGGATATCTACTCTCTCACCAAATCTAACATATATAATACGCAGTCACTATCTCTTCTTTTTTCTGGTAGCTATCTTTCTACTCTCTCTGCTACTATAGGTTCAATTTTCCTTTACATTCTGCACCTAACATCAAACATTATTTGTCTTTTTGGGCCTGGCTTATTTCATGTGACATAATGATCTCCAGTTCCACCCATACTGCTACAAAGCATAGGACACTTAGGATGTTTTCATTTCTTGGCTATCGTCAATAGTGCTGCAAGGGACACAGAGGTCTCTTCGACATACCGATTGCATTTCCCCTGGCCATAAACCCAGCAGCAGGACTGCTGGATCACATGATACTTCTAGGTTAGTCTTTTAGAATGTTTAATTGACATGCAAAAAATTTGTGCTTATTTATGGAGTTCCATGTTGTATTTTGATACGTACATGTACTGTAAAGGTTAAATTGGATTACATGTGTCTATCTTTTCAAACATTTATCATTTCTTTATGGTGAAAACTTTCAGTCTTCTCAGCTTTTTGAAACACAGTACATTATCTTTACCTGCTGTCACTCTGCTGGGCAGCAGCACACCAGAGCTTCTTGTCCTATCTATGACCGAGACACAGTACCCCGGATCAATCTTTCTCCATCTCCCTTTCACCCTGCTCTCCCCACCTCAGTAATCGCCACTACTCTCAACTTCTATGAAATCCACTGTTTAGATTTCACATGGGAGTCTTCCTGAGCCTGGTTTATTTCACTGAACACAATGGACTCCATTTTCATCTATGGTGCTGCAAACAGGGATTTAATTTTTTACAGCTGAATACTGGGCAGGTCGTTTCCATTTCTTAGCTACCATGAATATTGTTACGACAAAACTGAGAATGCTCACATTTCTTCCATGGACTGTCTTCATTTCCTGTGGGCATTTACTCAGGAGTGGGATTGCAGGGTCATACGGTGGCTCTATTTTTAATTTGCTGAGGAAGCTCCACACTGTCTTCCATGATGGCTATTATCAATTTGTGTTTTTAAGTGGTTTACTGGGTACTTCTCTCCATCTCTCTGAATAACATGCTTTTATTGTTACCCCCGTTACAGATACTAACTACTGACGCTGTCACAATGAGGATGTTTGCTTCCCACTCCTGCCACACTTACATGCTTTCTATATTTTTTCTGTGACATTATCACCAATACACAGCATAGCTTTGATTATATCTGCTTTTAGCAGTCAGATTCCAATGACTAAGCAAATGCTATTTACAGCTGGGGCGTGCAGTCCCTGTTCAGAGATTACTTTCCTTTTCCTGCACACATTTTTTTGTTTCCACTTGATGTCATAACTGTCTTTTTTGTTTATTTTTCTTGGCACTTACTGACTCAATCTCAAACTCTCCCTCCCATATGTCACTTGCTCCTCAAGATGATCAGGCACATGGGATGCTCCAGGTTTCACCCTCAGAGGGGCTCCAACCCATAACAGTTGCCCCAACCCTTGTGACCCGTTCTCATCTAGGGTCTCTTTTCTGTGTCACTCCACAGGTGCCCTCTGCCTTGCTCTAGACCAGTGATGGCAAACCTTTTAGAGTTTTCAATGATACAAACAGCCCGCTGTGGCACACATGCCGTATGTTTGCCACCACTGCTCTAGGAAGTCTTCTTGTTTTCATGGAGTGCTTATTTCAGCTGCTTCCAAAGAAAGGGTGAGGCATGGGAGGCATTCTTGATGCCATGCTTTTTTTGAAAATATCTTTCCTCTACCTTCACAGTTGGTTGATAATTTGGTAGCTGTATGTAGTAGCCACTTTCCTGTCACAGGGACACAATACCTAACACCTACAATTTAAAGGGGGAGAGGTTTAATGTTGCGCATAGTTTCCAGTGGGTTCAGTCCATGGTTGGCTAGCTCTAAGGCCGTAAGACACGGTGGATGGGCATGGAGGAGGAAAGCTGCTCACCCCATGGCAGCCAGGAAGCAGAGGGAGAGGAGGGGAGCCAGGGACAAGAATACCCCCTTCTAAGTCACACACTTCTTCCAACCTGGCCCTACCTCCAAACACATGAGACTTTTGGGGGGTATCTTAGATTTCAACCACTATAGAAATCTAGGTAGAAGACATTTTCATTTACAATTCTGTTTTTTTTTTTTTTTTTCTGGTACCGGGGATTGAACTCAGGACCTTGCGCTTGCCAGGCAAGCGCTTATGCCACTGAGCTATACCCCCAGCCCCTATTTACAATTCTGAATGCAATGCTCTACTGACTACTAACTTCCAATATTGCTAGTGAAGAAAGTCTTCATAATTTATGTTTCTTTGCATATATAAGTTGAGTATCTCTTATGTACTACTTGGGACCACAAGTATTCTGGATTTAGTTGTTTTCAGATTTGGGGATATATATATACATACACACACACACACACACACACACACACACACACATATATATCTCCATATATCCACATATTTCTTGGAGATGGGATGCAAGTCTATACATAAAATTCATCAATGATTTCTATATACCTTACACACATAGCTTAAAGGTAGCATTACACAGCATTTTAATGTGCCTGTGATTTGACTGACCTGTCATATGAAGTCAGATGTGAAATTTTCTACTTGTGTCATGTCCATGCTCAACAGTTTTAGATTCTGGAGTACTCTGAATTTTTGGATTAAGGAAGCTCAACCTATAACCCATTCCTGTTCTCTATGGAAGTTGTGGGATCTTTTCTTTGGCCCTGGTGATCAGAAACTTCACAAAAATATGCTTAGAAAATATTTTCATCTACCCTGCTTGACACTTGGCAAGCCTTCCAGATGGAAATTCACATACCTCAATTTTGAGAAATACTCTCAAGTTATTCAGTGATGTCTTGCCCTCTGGCTTCCCTCCTTCCTCTTTATGTGACTCCTATCATGTGGCTATTACACCTCCAAAACTGATCTTCTACTTTTCTTCTCTTCATTTTCTCTGTTTATATTCACTGTTTTCTGGGAGATATTTTCACCTTTATCTGGCAACTCTTCTAAGTTATTTAGTTTTAAAGTTCATTTCTGATCTCTAAATGTTCTTTCCAAATAGTATCTCATTTGTGGTACCAATATTTTTCTTGTCTTTCTTGGGCTACTGAATGGTGGTTTTCTTGTCTATGTCCCTACCCCTACATGGTAACTCTTTCTCTGAGCTCCTTTTCCTCCTTCTTGGATGTCTGCTATTATTTAAGCAGACAAGTGAAGAGACTTCTTGGGCACTCTGAGACCCTAAATCTTGTCCTCTGTGGGCCTCACTGTGGGGAATACCTACTTACTTGTTGGTACCTTTAGGTCCTCCTTTTTATAAAACCCAGTTTCTCTAAAGGTATTCTTTAAAATTGAGGTAAAATTCACATATCATAAGACTTATCATTTTCATACTGTAGAATTCAGTAGCCTTTAATCTATTCACAATATTGTGCAGTTACCACTGCTATTAGGTTCCAACATTCTTTTTCTATCAGAAATTCCGTATACCCTAACCAGATGCTCCCTGTTCTCCTGTCTCTGGCCCCTGGAAGCCAGTCTACCTTCAGTCCCTATGGAGTGGCCTATTCTGGGTATTTTACATAGATGGAATTGTACAGTAGGTGGCTGTCTGTACCTGGATGCTTTCACTGGGAATAATGATTTTAAGGTTTATTCATACTTTAATGTGCATCAGTACTTTTTATGGCTAAATACTACTCTACCACATGGATATGGACAGACCCGCTTGTTTGGTCATCCATCCCCTTGAGAGACATGTGGGTTATTCCCATCCTTTGTCTACTGTGAATACATACACGTGTAAGTTTTTGTTTCAACTCGTTTTCAGTTCTTGTGAGTACATGCCTGGGAGTGAAATTTCTGGGTCACATGATAGCTGTGTATTTTGCTTCTTGAGGAACTACTAAGCAGTTCTGCATGGCAGCTGGCCACTGTCCATTTCTGAGGGTCCCCTTCCTCACCGAAAGAGATGCTTCTCTTGCATCCCTACCTGGACTGTAAGGACCTGGTTCTGGAATTCTAGGAGCAGTGGAGACAGCTGGGGCTGCCACAGAGCAGCACTTCCCCATCCAGCCTCTCTCAGGAAGGGGCCTCTGCCTGAGTCCTGAGCTGTGAGGGGGAAGGAGCAGATTCCTGCAGCTCATTCTCCACAGACCTTCAGTTATCCTCCCTTCCGCCCAGGCCTCTCCCTGGCAGAGGGTACCCTGCGTCCCCCAGAGTGCCTGCGGCGCAAGGTAGGCTGGTTCTCAGCTTCTGCGCCCACTGCTGTTTGAGATCTGCTTCCCATACTCAGTTACATTCTACTCATCTCCTGACTTTCTAGTTTCTAAGAGTTTGGCACGTTCTCCTTTTGCCTTATCTCTTTTTTCTCTTTTTACCGGTTCATGCCCTTTAGAAAATTCCCTTCACTGATATTTTTATGGCGTTTCAGGAGGGAGATGTCGCATACTTTAAAAGTCATCCTGCTTCTTAAGGGTAAAGCTGATGTCTTATGAGCAATCCCATCCTGATTGCATGGCAGACTAGATACATTTTGGCAACCATTTACAAAAGACATTAGCATTTTTACTCACCTGTCTTTCTCGAGCAGATTCACAGTTGAATAAGAAAGTACCAAATCGGCAACTATACAGATGATCCAAAATTGTAATCAAAAAGCGTTCATTGAATTCAAAAGCTGTAGGGAACTACAAAACAAACAAGCAAGCAAATAAGCATGAACGAGTGAAACTATCTTTCTAGAACTGCAAAGATATGTGGTAGGCATGACAACACATGGCCATACTGTGTGCTCTGGGAAGGACAGCAAAGGCTGCCGCTTAGACACACCCTTTAGCTCATTTATGGCCACTTTATAAGTTTAGACAAGGGTCAAGTAAATGAATAAAGATGAAAATGGGGGCAAAGTCCAACTTTCTAGGCTTTCCTGGGTATACAGGGTAGTTTAAGTATATAGGTATTATGAATGCCATGCCAGTTTAGAATACATACAAAAGACAACTTGGTATTTTCAATTCCATTGATCTTCCATTAGTAGGGCTAACACAGCTAAAAATTTAATTCTTAAAACTTTATTATGAAGAATTCCAAACATAGCAATAGTAGCAGAGATAAAAGGAACTGAACCTCTATGTACCCATCCCTTGGATTCTTCAAGTATGGCCAATCTACTTGCATCTCAGTCTCTGCTCTGCATCACTTAGGCGGCAAATCCCAGATATTATAACAAAATACTTCCTCTAACCATTGAGTCGAGTGTATTTTCATTCCATATATTCCTTACCTGTTTTGACATCTGCCATACACAATCAATAAACTGGAGAAAAATAGGAGAGCGGTCAGCATCAGCATGGTTTTTATCACCGTGACCTATTCTCTAAAATGAATTGGTGAAAATGATTTGCATTAATTCATGGGTAAAAGAACTGAAAGAGTATACAAAATGTGACACTATAACTTCTTGGAGAATAGTATATGTATTCATGGAAATATACATAATATATTACATAATAACAGGTTTAATAATAATGGAAATTAAGCATATAAACGTCTATAAAATAGGAATAAAAATTAGCAAAGCATCCATCCTGTGTGGTTGATACAGTGATTTCATTGATTAGAACTTTGTACAAGTCCTGCATAGCTGCAGATAGAATGGCCTAGATTCCCCTGCACAGTGTCTTCCAATATATCTAAAGAAGTTCTTACAGTCATGAATGGACCTACCTTAAAGGTTCAAGACTTGAAATCGTGTCAAAGTATCATCATTATAATTAAAAGTTATTTTTCTCTTAAAAACAAGGCAAAACCTCAAATCTCATAATGCATTCATTTACTAAGCAATGATTCTTCCTACCAGGGAACTGGTTAAAAACACTAATTGCAGGGGCACCTGGAAACAAGACCCGACAAGGGGAATTTTAACAGGTTGTGTCGAAAATGTAAAAATTATGTTTCTGGGAATAATAATATAAAACCTCAAACAAAAGTCTGACATTTCTATAAAATACATTTGGCCTAATAGCTAAAATATTAGTTCAGAGAAAAATTGTCATCCTATCTTCTTCCTTTTATGCAATTTCAGTGTAAGCATTTCCTGGCAGAGTCTGTTTTACTGTCAAGTGAAACATAGATAAATGCATTGCCTAAGACTTTCAGCAACCAAGGCAGCGTGCCTGTGAAGTGGTTTTCATTTCTTCTCTGCAGATTTTCATTTTAGTACTATGTGGTGCGGGGCTGGGGATATAGCTCAGTGGAATAAGCACTTGCCTAGCAAGTGCAGGGCCCTGAGTTCGATCCCCAGTACCTCAAAAAAAAAAAAAAAAAAAAAGAAGTACTATGTGGTGCAACGAGTTTGTTAAATCCCAAATGGCAGTGATTTTTTTAATAGCTTTATTTTTTACTTACAGATGCAAATTTATGTCCGAAACTTATCCATTCTTTTTGTACCAGGATTTCAAAGCCTTCAATGCTCCTGTAGAAGCTATCCAACATCAGCATGGCCAGGGAAGTCAGCTGAGCGGTCCTGTCCCAGCCATCACTGCAGTGCACGAGCACTGAACTCTTCCCGGAAGAAACTTTGTCTGCGACTTGAATGGCTCCTGTGAGCACCAGCTGTCAGAGAACAAGACATGAGTCAGGAGGAGCACTCAGGTCCTGTGAGTGGTTGGATGTGTACTTCTGAACTCTAGCAAAGTCTTGCTTGAAAATATCAACCAGTGACTAGAACAGAGTGAGGCAGAAGAATGGAACACCAGAGGCTGTGGGATCTCTTCGTCTTCCTCTGTCCACACAGCCCACGTTCAGATGTAGTCAGGTGTTAAACACAAGGCCAAACTGTGTTTTCATGGGTGTGACTCTACCTGAGTGCCAGGGCTGCTATAATGAAGTACAAGCCAGGTGGTTTTAACAATAGAAACCCTGGAAGCAGAGGTCTGAGATGGAGTTGTTGGCAGAACCAGGCTCCCACAGGAGCTGCAGCCTCCCGCTGCAGCCTCTCCCCAGCAGCTGGCTTTCACGGCAGCACAACTACTATCTTAACACAGCGTGCTCTCTGTGGGCCTGTCTGTGACCAAATGTTCTCTTTCAGGGAGGACACCGCTCACACCGAAGAAGGGACTTACTCCCTAAGTCTTAACTCATTCCATTATCTCCAAATAAGACTACACTCTAGGGTACTGGAGGCCAAAACTTCAATATACAGATTTTGAAGGGAACAATATTCAATCTGTAATAGTGATCACATCAGAGAAATCACTGGCTAAACAAGTCTAGTCAGCACCTTAAAGGTGTGATACAATGGAAATCACATAGTGGCTTTTAAATTGACAAAACAAGGGCTTTATTTGGCTCACAAACAGCAGAGTACTTATCCTCAAGGTAAAATGATAAGCTAGTAAAAATGGGAGACTCAGAAGCATCACTAAATTTGTGTATAAGAAGTATTGCTTTTGGTGATCCACGTCCGTACAGAGGTATGCTTTACAAACCATAGCACTTATGCATGAGAAGTGTACAGTTTGGTGACTTAGTGAATTTATACAACTGTGCAACCATCACCACAGTTCAGCTGTAGAACACCCCATCACCCAATAAGTTTCTTTTTTTGGGCGGTGGTACTAGAACAGGACCTCACACTTACCAGGCAGGCACTGCATCACTGATCTCAGTGCCAGGCAGTGATTTACTTCTGGTAGCTGGAATTTTGTCTTCACTAGAAGTTTTATATACATTGAATCAAACAATATGTGGCTTTGTATTTGACTTCATTCACTTAGATGTTCAACTGTTTTGAGCATTTGCCCACACTTAACCATGCTGGTATGAACTTTTGCAGAAATGTTTTTGAAAGGACATAGCATTTTCATTACAAACTAATTTTTAAAAATGGTTGTACCATCTCACATTCCCACCAGCAGTATAGGAAGTTTCTATCCTTTTATGTGCTTACCAGCAGTCTGCGTACGTTCTATCATTTTGACTTGATTTTTAAATATCTTTTTTATTAGGAGATATTGGTTATACAGATTAGGGTTTCATTTTGGCAGCTTCATACATGAACATTACATACTTTGATTTTGTTGTTGTTGTTGTTGTTTTGAGACAGGGTCTCACTACATAGTTCAGGCTGCCTCAAACTCACTTTGTAGCCCAGGCTGGTCTCAAATTTACACAATCCTCCTGCCTCAGCCTCCTGAGTGCTGGGATTACAGGCGCGTGCCACCACGCCTGGCAACTTTGATCATTTTCATGCTCTATCACTCCCCTTGCCCTGGACCCCCTCTAGTCCTCCATTTTGGGGGAATTTCAATGTATATTTTGATCATATCCATCCTCCCTAGTATCCTCCCTCACACCCCCTTCCCCTTAATCCCTTCCTCTTATCTAATGATAGTCTCCTTTCTACTTTCTTGTCTTTTTTTTTTTTTTTAAAGATTCCACATATTAGGGAGTACATGCGATATTTGTCTTTCTGAGTTTGGCTTATTTTGCTCAAAACAATTTAGAGATCCAACCATTTCCCTGCAAATGACAAAATTTCATTCTTATTTATTTCATTCTCCATTGTATGTATATACCACATTTTCTTTAGCCATTCATCTGGTGACAGGCACTTAGGCTGATTCCATATCTTGGCTACTGTGAACTACGCACAATAAATACGGGCATGCATGAATCCTTCTAGTATGTAGACTTTCACTTGATCTTAAGCCAGAAGACCAAGAAGCAATTGTAGTACGTAGACTTCAATTCTTCCGGAAATCTGTTTTAGTTATTTTTCTTGCTGCTGAGACAAAATACCCAATACCCAAAGTTGAAGGAGGAAAGGTTTATTTCAGGTCATGGTTTGTGGAGGTTTCAGTCCATAGCTGGCTGGCTCCAAGGCAGGGTGGCAGGGCAGACGACAAACAGTTCATAGCATAGCAGGCAGAAGGCAGCAAGCAGCGAGGCAGCTTTTTTCTGTCCCTTTATATCCCTTCAGGCACTTTTGGGTGGTACCACCCAGAACCAGGGAGGGCCTTCCCATCATCCACAACCAGAACCATGCTAAACCAATCAGTGGACTAAGTTAGTAACCACAGACCCTTGATCCCAGCATCACATACCCTAGATCCAGCCATTCCCTGAATTCTTGCCTATAAGTGCATGAGGCTTTGGAGGTGGACATCTAAACACAAGCCTAACAGGTATATACCACAGAGTGGTACAGCTAGACCGTCAAATGGTAAGTCTATTTTTAGTTTTGTGAGGAACCTCCACACTGATTTCCACAGTGGTTATATTGTTTTTGTATTCCTGATGACAGCCATTCTGACTGGGGTGACACAAACTCTTAATGTTGTTTTGATTTGTATTTCCTTAATGGCTAAAGGTGTTGGAGTATTTTTCATAAACTTATTGGCAATCTGTAGTTCTTTTCTGCACTGTCTGTTCAATTTATTTGCCCATTTACTGATTGGGCTATTTGATTTTTTGGTGGTAAATTTCTTAAGTTCCTTACATGTTCTAGACGTTAATCCTCTGTCGGAAGAGTACTGGCAAAGGCTCCCCCCATTCTGTAGGCTGCCTTGTCACTGTTACTTGTTTCCCTTGCTGTGTGGAAGCTTTTAAGTTTGCTGTAGTCCCATTTGTTTATTCTTGATATTATTTCCAATGTTACTGGAGTCCTGTTTGGGAAGTCTTTGCCTGTGCCTATAGCTTCTAGGGTTTCCCTTAGGTTTTCTTTCAGCAATTTTAAAGTTTCAGCCCTGTGATCCACTTTGAATTGATTTTTGCACACAGTGAAAGTTAAGGGTCTAGTTTTAATCTCCTATACATGGGTATCTGTCTCCCCAGCATCATTTGTTAAAGACGCTGGCTTGTCTCATACCAGCTGTAATTTGGTATAATTTGAAATTGGGTATTGTGGTGCCTCCAGCCTTGCTCTTTTTGCTCAGGATTGTTTGGCTATTCTGGGTCTTTTGTGTTTCCAGACCAATTTTAGGAATGCTTTTTCTAATTCTGTGAAGAATGCCATTGGTATTTTGATGTGGATTGCAGTGAATCTGCAGATTCTTTTTGGTAATATGGCCATTTTAACAACATTAATTCTGCCAGTCCCTGAACCTGGGAGGTCTTTCCATCTTTTGATGTCTTCTTTACTTTCTTTGTTCAGTGTTCTGAAATTTGCATTGTAGAGGTCTTTCACCTCCTTAGTTAGGTTGATTCCTAGGTATTTTATTTTATATTTTTAAGGTACCATGAATGGAACTGGTTTTGATTTCTTTCTCAGTGGGTTCACTACTAGTGTATAGAGAACTATTGATTTTTTAAATCTTGATTTTATATCCTATTAAGTTGATTTCAATAAGACTTATTCCATGGTACTCTCAAAGTTCTGACAGCCATATGTAGACATAAAGTCATTTCAACTAATTCAAGGAAGTTGAAATGCTCATTTATTTAAATGATTTATAGGAAAAGGCCACATGAAAGATCTGACACACAGAACAATTTTAAAGAAATGTAACTGGTGCTTTACATGAAGAGTGGGAAACGTACAGCCAATGAGGAAAGGTTAGGAGATCTAAGGATGACAGGTCATCGATCACTTGTAGAAAAACTATTATTCCTAAATGACTAGTGCAGTTTGTTTCTTCAAGCATTTTGAATATGCTTGCAATCTTGTTTACAATTTTGAGGTACTTCTGAAGGAAGGGCTGCTAAGAAGCACTATAGTGTATTAGGTCACTCAAAGCCAACTTACCCAACTTGGGGTTCTAATCCATTTTTATGGAGGGCAACCCTCACCTCTGCTACTGCTCTCACAATAAGAAGGGACTCAATCTTAGTCAACTATGTATTTAAAATACTAGATGTTTTCCAATTAAGCATGAATTCCCACAATCACTTCTGACAGGAAGAGCTGTAAATCTCTAATGACCCTAAATCAGGCTTTCAAAACTGTGTCACTGGAAACTTCAATGCTCTGAGACTGGTGAGTGGGGCAGAAACAAAGGCATGCAGCTGTGCACGTGGGCATGGCTCAGGGCCGGAAGCCCGCATGTGACAGCTTCTCCTGCCACTGCAGGTACCTTGCCCTTGGACCTATAGTTTGTTTCTTTCTACTGCAGGGCAAGGATGATACCTCTGCCATCCTGGCTTGTGCTAAAACACAATCCCCATAAAGGGCTAGTACTGAGCATCCATTCAATGGACACCAGCTGCTGTACAGCTCTCCTCCAAGTGGCACAGTAACAGGCCGTTTGAAACCATGAGGAGGACTCCAAAGTACAAATATAAGCTTTGGTGTCCTTCTTCTACCTGCATGAGGCTTAGGTGGCACACCAAGGCTGGTTGGCGGTCTCACTGCAAAGGGTCTGCCCTGGTGTCAGGCACTGAGTGCTAGGACTGCTTTACTGCAGTGCATGTTAGTGATGACCAAGCCCCAACAGGACTGTAAAAGAGAGTAGGATACATTCACCGAAGACATTCAGGTGTCAACCTCTGGAACCTGTGTCTGCTACCTTACATAGGAACGGGGACTTTGCAGATGTGGTCAAGTTGGTGATTTTCAAATGGGGAGATATTCTGGATTATCCAGTGGAGCCTAAATTACATGAATCCTGACAAGAGGAACATGGGGAGACTTCACACAGGCAGAAAAGAAGGCAATATGTCTGCTGAGTCAGAGGTTGGAGTGATATGGCCACAGGCCAAGGAATGCCAGTGGCTACAAGAAACTGCAAGAGGCAGGAACATATTCTCCCATGCAGCTTCTGGAGGGAACACAGCCCGCTGTCCCACCCAGTTAGCAAGGCCCTGCCCAATGCTGCCACCACTTCTGCTCCCTGTCTAGACCGCTGTGATGTGACCACTAGCCAAGAAGCTCTGGGTCACAGAATCTAGACCCATATCTATCACTATGTACCAAAATAAATAAAATGGAGGGAGGACATAGATACTAAAACCGAAACAATCTACTGGAAGATAAACTAGGTAAACCTTGAAAACATAAGCACAGGAAAGGACTTTCCAAACAGAACTCCAATTGTATAAGAAATAGCATCAAGAATCAACAAATGGGATTGTATCAAATTAAAAAGGTTCTACATAGCAAAGGAAACAATGGAGTAAGGAGACAATGCAGAATGGGAAAATATGTTTGCCAGTTACTCTTCAGAGGTCTAATATCAAGTATGAAAAACAAAAATCAGATTCCCCCAAATAAAAGACCCAATCAAAAAATGGACACCTGAGATAAATAGATGCTTATCAGAAGAAGTGCAAATGGTCATCAAATACATGAAAAAAATGTTCAACATCTCTGGCCATCAGAGAAATGAAAATTAAAACAATAGTGAGACTCCACTGTATGCCAGAAAGAATGGCCATCATTCAGACAGTAATAAATATTGGCAAGGCTGTAGAGAGAAAGAAACCCTTATACATTGTTGGTAGGAATGTAAACTGGTGCAACCACTATGGCAATCAGTGTGGAGGTTCCCCAAAAATGTAAAACTAGAAATTCCATTTGACCTAGCTACTCCCCTTCTTGGTATCTTCCCAAGAGGTACAGATATCATCTTACAGTGATACATGCATACTCATGTTTACAGCAGCAGAACTCATAACAGCTAAAGATTGGAAGTGTCCATCAGATGCATGGATAAAGAAGATGTGGTATGCACACACAATGGAGCACTGCTCTGCTATAAAGAATGAATTTCAGTCATCTGTAGGAAAACGGGTGCACCTTGAGGCCACGATACAAAGTGAAATAAGTCAGACACACAGCTTAAATACTGCCTAATTTCTTTTATAGGAGAAACTCAAAGTATAAATAATTAAAAAAATAAAATAAAAGGCAGTAGGAAAAAGAGGGACAGATCCTTTGCAAATATGTAGCTACTCCCTAAGGTGAATGTAAACATTATGTACTGCAAACATGGACTCATTTATAATAACATTTAAAATGAAAATATTCTTCCTGGTCACGCCTTCAGGGACCTATAGGTCCCGTCTCCTAACAATACAGTCAGCTGCAAACGCACCCACAGGTTGAGTGTATCACTCCCACAATCTAAGCCCCACCTCTGGACAAGGATTTTGGAGGACACTTTAGAACTAGACTATAACAGACTCAGAAAACAAAATTTCACTATTATTTTAGTAATTCACCTATTTAAAGTAGGCCTTTTGATGGCCTACAGAACTAAATGGTTAAAGGTGCTAGTTCCCTCAGATAGCTTCCCGTATTTCCACTTTTAAGAGAGTAGAGGATTTGTGATGCTTCTTTCAGGATGAAGCATTAACCACAAAAACATAAAGGTCCTTCTTTGAAATGACTCAGATTCAAAACACCTTCCTCTGTCTAGGTTAAGAGGAGCACGATCCAGTAATGGCTTGATAATAAACTGGCTATTTCTAAATACACCTGCATAAAAGATGGAACTATTTACTACTGACAAGAATGAAGGAGAAATCTCTACCAAGTCTAAAATGCAAAACTGCCAACTGTAGAGTCTTCTACTAGAGTTTTTCTTTTAGCTTTCAATTTTTAAATATATAAGGAAAAATCCCCCATTCTACTAAATAAGCATTTGCTTTTACGTATGCAAATATTTTGAAAACGTATACTTGCCTTGATATGTTCTAACCAATGAGTGGACTCCAAACTGGACAACCAGTGAGATTCTTCCACATTAGGATAAACAATGTCTTTCACTTTTTTTAAAGATTCTCGCATAACATGAATGTTATGAATGTCTAAGAAGGACAGTTCGGCATTGTGATACACGTCATCACTTTCATAGCCTCCTCCTGTTGCCTGAGACAAGGAGATACACAAAGTTAGGTCTTCTTTTTCATCAGTAACTTCCCCAAATATCTCAAGTCATTTCTCCTCCAAATCTCACCCCAATCCCCTCCAGCTTAAATAGCAGATGTGGCTTGGGTGTGAGGCTGGCAGTTTGCTGGGGACTCTATTCAGGAGATAAAAATCCACTGCAAAATGCTAATTGCTGGCTCTTCTGGATCTATATGGCAAGAGCAGGTTCAAATAGGGCCTCATCCTCCATCAGTCCTGTAGCTACAGCAGTACCCTTGGGGCAAGGGGCACGGAGGCACCTCAACTGAGGGGGCAGCAGGCCCCCTGGCTTTGTGACAGTCTTCACACAGGACAAGATGCAGGAGAGGACAAGGATCAGACAGACCCAGGCCAATAGTTCAGCTTCAGCCTCCCCTCACTGTGTGACCTGAGCCCTGGCACCATCTCTAGAACAATGGATACCACTCCCTAGGGTCCGCAGGACTAGCCACCAGCCACTGCAGATGTGTTAGGTACTGTGATTCTTGCTGTATGAGAAATTACCTCTTACACAGATGCGGTAAGATAGGTATTACTATGCTCAATGTGCACACACGAAACCAAAAACTTGGAGATGCTATTTAGTCACTCAAGAGGCCATGCTTGAATAGAATTTCAATCTAATCCGACTTCCAATCCTGAACCTTTCCTACTACACCACAGAGATCTTTCTGCTCTGCACACACCAGGGACAGAGCACTGCACATAGAGAGCCTGCAACAAATGCAAGGTTCTGAGAGTGGACAGGTGGCTGCCATCCACCACAGCACCTGCAAGCACTCTCTTGCCAGGACAGATTTCAGCTCACCTCCACAGCCTGCTGCAACACTGACAAAAAAAGGCACAACAGTTGGGTTTTTGGACCTGGTAGCACTCTGCTTAACATGTTCAGGAGGGGCTGTAATTCATATGCCCCACTGCCAGCTGCCTTGAACCACTGGTGGCACGTGTATGACTGTCCTATTGGGCAGCTTTTTACTAATTTTACTAGAAAACAGACCAATAAAAGTGATTAGATCCATTGGTACTACCAGTGGTCCAAGCCATCCAATGGGACAGTCATGTGACTACCACTGGTGGTTCAAGTGGGAGGGAATGTGTTAATGGCTCTGAAATGGCACAGGATATGTGGCCTCTGGCCCTTTAAGATAAAGTCACCTGGTTCTGAGACTTGTGTCGAAAGCCACAGCAGGATTAAGTTCTGACTGCCCATAGGAAGAGCACAGGGAAACACCTGCCCGGCAGTGGGAAGGAAAGCGGAAACCCCCAGACAACTGTGCTGTTGCTACAATATGCCTTTTTGCTCTTTCTTTATGACTACACAGGGAATGTATGCTTGGAGCCAGGGTTGGAAGGCCAAAACCACTGTGGGTTTTTCTAGGATCGGTCACACTGAAGTTTTCTGTATTTTGGCTTCAGCCCAGAGACCCCTTGACAAGCCAGAGGTCTTGGTATGCACAGACTCCAGGTGGGAACACATATTTAGGCAAACATGTTTCTTCAGTGCTTGAACAAGTAGCATCAGTAATAAGGCAGTGAGCACTTTGCTACTCTTAAGAAGCTACACGCCAGTAAGAAACCAGGCAAGTGGACCACCTCCCCCTTTGCCCGGTCACCCGCACCACAGGCCTGCTCTTGCCCTCCAGCCAGTTACTTCTGCAAGTGCAGCTGCAGGGCCAAGCTGAATTTTGCTAGACCTAAACACCTCTAATATGAGGACACGTGCCACCTTCCCTCAGACAGGTTACTCGCTGCTCTGCACATGGGGCTTTTAAACAATTGCGGTGATTTTCAAAGAGACTCTTGACACTGGAGGTTCCTTTCCCAGGTAACTGAAAAGTACATGTGGGGAAAAAAAAAAGAGGAAAAATGCGCCTTTTACTTATTGCTAAAGTTTCTAGCAAAACCAGACAATACAGTGGCACTTTAATTTGCCAAGGTACTGCCACAAAAACAGAAACAGCTTGATGCGAGGGCTTTCTGATGCTGGTTTTGTTTGTTTAATTTAAAATGTGATGTTGCTGGTTACATCTGGGATTGTAGCTCTCTAAATATCCAGAAGGGAGGAATAATTAGAGGCAAAGAGAACAGAAGTCGGTAAGGGTGAAAATCAATTAGTCAAGCACAGAGTGAATTCCCCAAGTTCAAATTCTCCATCTCTGGTTACTTCTCAAGTCTTCTCAGTTTTCCTTTCAACGAAAAGGAACAGCCTAAATTACGGAGTACAATGAGGAGAAGGTCAGAGGGTCTGTTGCCATGGATACAGACAACTAGCAGAGAGACACATCGGGGAGGAGGGGGCTGAACTGGTCTCTCAAAGAATGACCCAGAGCTCTTTATAGCTTGGGGCCCCCACCCCCATTCCTTTAAGGCCTTTCTAGAAATAGGCTTATTTTTTGACTGTTAGAAAGGTATTCAAAAATTCTGCTGCCCAGAATGAGCTTTAGAGGGAAAATAATTAAGGTACTCATTTCACATGTTTTAATATTTTAAAATACTCTTTCCAAATACTTTATTTTGTTATATCCTATCTACTTCGGGCCTAGATCTGTACATGGAAATACTGTGTTTTATGGATGAATTATATATGAAGGATAATAGGAACAGAAATACAATAAATTCAGGACAATCCAAGAAGCTATTTAGATTTCATTTTCTAAATGCTTTACTTATAATTCCTAATGGACTCATCCTTTTAACTTCCAGATTGTTTTACATCTAAGTTCAAAATCATTCCGAAAATTAAACCAACTGTGGTAACAAACAGCTGCTCTACAAACATGCATGGGGCTGGGAGGGGGTGCGGGTTAAATGTGTGGGGCAGATGACTTGTTTGCCTCACAGGCGTCCATGGTGTGACACGCCCTAGTGCCACTGGACATCACACAGATGCTACTTGGGAAGCAGGGGTGGCCCCTCAAGGACTTGTTTGCTTTCAGGTTCTCATCATGTGCTCTGAGTAATCGAAGGTGTCAGTGAAATAGCCTTGGGATAAGCCAAGTATTTGAGATGATGGAACCGAAGCCTACAGTTGGCAAGAAGCCATAAATCTGCAAGGCGGAACGGGAGTGAGCAGCTTATGCCAACTGACACAGACTTTTTGGAAAGCACTGAACTTTACTGCATGTGTGTGTGTGTGTGTGTGTGTGTGTGTGTTTGCATGTGAAAAAGTCAACACATAGATCTACTCATGTACTGAAATCTTAAGCAAATGAGAACACACATTTAGGAGTGGATACAGCAGGGGGAGGGAATGTCTATATAAAGCTTCTCACAGTTCCTTACACAATTCCCGGTGCATACATGAGAGGGATCTTCCTGAGCCAAAAGACCTCCAAACACATTCTCGCTTTTGCCTAAGATTCTGGACAAAATACAAGTTCACTAGAGTTCTAAGCATGTCCGTTTACCTCATTTATTTTCATTTGATTTTAATATAAGTTTTTTTAAAAATTAAAACTACTTTCTATTTAATCAGGTGTGTTAGCACATGCCTGTCAT